>JAQQZR010000037.1:2047262-2065595 GCA_030068235.1 Notoglanidium macrostoma | reverse complement strand
CTAAGGGGCCAAGCCCAGCTCCTGAAAAACAACCCCACACCATAATCCCCCCACCACCAAACTTTACACTTGGCACAATGCAGTAAGACAAACACCGTTCTCCTGGCAACCGTCAAACCCAGATTCATCCATCAGCTTGCCAGATGGAGAAGCGTGATTCATCACTCCAGAGAATGCATCTCCACTGCTCTAGAGTCCAGTGGCGGCATGCTTTACACCACTGCATGCGATGCTTTGCATTGCACTTGGTGATGTATGACTTGGATGCAGCTGCTCAGCCATTCCATGAAGCTCTCAACACACTGTCCTTGAGATAATCTGAAGGCCACATGAAGTTTGGAGGTCTGTAGAAACTTCTGCAGAAAGTCGGCGACCTCTGCGCACTATGCGCCTCAGCACCCGCTGACCATGCTCTGTCATTTTATGTGGCCTACCACTTCGTGTCTGAGATGCTGTCGTTCCCAATCGCTTCCACTTTGTTATAATACCACTGACAGTCGACTGTCACAGGTGGCATCCTATCACGGTACCACGCTGGAATTCACTAAGCTCCTGAGAGTGACCCATTCTTTCACAAATGTTTTGTAGAAGCAGTCTGCATGCCAAGCTGCTTGAAGTAATACACTTGTGGCCATGGAAGTGATTGGAACACCTGAATTTAATTATTTCATTGGGTGAGTGAATACTTTTGGCAATATAATGTAGGTAAGAGCCTCCTATAATAATTACTGCAGGGATGATTATGTTTCAGCTGGCAACAAGTTATTTAACCCTAACTGATGCAATGAGTAGCTTTTCATTTCCAAGTCAACCATGTCAGAAGACATCCTATGATCATGGAAAAGATGTTAATCTGTTTCAGAAGGGTCAAATTATTGGCATGCATAAATAAAAGAAAACATCTAAGGAGATTGCTGAAACTAATAAAATTGGTTTAAGAACTGTCCAACACATTATTAAAAACTGAAAGGATAGTGGGAAACCATCATCTTCGCAGAAAAAATGTGGTCGGAAAAAAATCTTGAATGATCGTGAAGGGCGTTCATTGAAACCTTTGGTGAAATCAAATCATAAAAAAATCAACATCTGAACTCATGGCTATGTTCAACAGAGACAGTAAGTAATTTCCACATACAGAATCTGAAGGGAATTCAAGGGATTGGGACTAAACAGCTGTGTAGCCTTAAGAAAACCATTGATCAGTGAGGCTAATCAGAAAAAATGGCTTCCATTTGCTAGGGAGCATAAAGATTGGACTCTGGAGCAATGCAAGAACGTCATGTGGTCTGATGAGTCTGAATTTACCCTGTTCTAGAGTAATGGGCGCATCAGGGTAAGAAGAGAGGCGCATGAAGTGATGCAGCCATCATGCCTAGTGCCTACCTTACAAGCCTGTGGGGGCAGTGCTATGATCTGGGGTGGCTGCAGTTGCTAAGGTCGAGGTTCAGCAACGTTATGTGCCCAAAGAATAAGTTCAGCTGACTAACTGAATATACTGCATGACCAGGTTATTCCATCAGTGAATTTCTTCTTCCCTGATGGGACGGGTGTATTCCAATATGACAATGCTAGGATTCATCGGGCTCAAATTGTGAAAGAGCATGAGACATCATTTTCACACATGGACTGGCCACCACAGAGTCCAGACCTTAACCCCATTGAGGATCTTTGGGATGTGCTGGAGAAGAATTTGCGCAGCGGTCCAACTGTCCCATCATCTCTACAAGATCTTGGCGAAAAATTAATGCATCTCTGGATGGAAATAAATGTTGTGACATTGCAGAAGCTCATCGAAACGATGCCATAGCGAATGCGTGCTGTAATCAAAGCTAAAGGCGGTTCAACGAAATATTAGAGTGTGTGACTTTTTCTTTTGGACAGGCAGTCTAAGATTGAAGACACTTAGTCTAGAGAATCTAGCAGTTTTCTATTGTTCTCACTTGTGAAGGCTCCTGAACTGTTGTGGCTTTGCAAAAAAATAACATGTATATTTCTAAAGAGAATAACAGACTTGGACAAGGAAAAAAGCACAAAAGCTGTGCAGAGCTGTTAAAAAATGTAGGATAATGCAGTTACTATAATACACCCACTATTACATCTTCACTCACATGATATATCACTTTGCTTGTGATATTGCTATAGGTTTGACAGGGCAAGCTTCGAGCATGCAAAAACTATGGTGACTGCAATTGATGAGATCAGTAGAAATTCCAATATACTATTTAACCTAACATTGGGTTAACAACTCTATGATAACTGCGTGAAGATTGCAGTGCCATTTCGGGCATCAACAGGCCTGATCAGTGGAACAGATGAAATTGCTTCAAGCCTAAACTGCACCAGTTCTCTCCCGGTGATTCTGTTAGTGGGGGACACACAAACTCATTACCCTCCAGCTGCAGCCAATTAACACCACACCCTCCTCACAGACAATTTATACACTCACTCGCACACATGCTCCTTGAGAAGCAATAGTTGCCTGAGTTTTCTATCTGCGTTTCCTTTTGTGATTGTTATTCTGGTTTTGATATGTGCTTATTTTCCTGTTTACGACCTTGCCTGCCCTACTCTATACTGTTTGTCCGATCGATTTACCTCTGCATGTTTTGACTACGCTTTTGGAATACTGTGTTTTGGTACCTTTGCTTATTAAAGATACGGATCTGCACTTGTGTCCTCTCCCGTGGGTGTTGCCTGACAGTTTGCACACATGCACTTTATGTAGTCTATGTTGTCTTTGCAATGTTTGCACATGTTTGCACACATACACTTTATGTTATCTTCTGTTGCACATGTGCACTTTTATACTTCTGTGGCACCTTGGTCCTAGAGGAACATTGTCTCATTTCACTATGTACTGTATTTTCTGTATATGGTTGAAATGACAATAAAAGCCACTTGACTTGACTTGAGGTGAGCTTTTTTGCCACTTGGTCCTGTCCCACTGACCAGCATCAGTTCCCCCTAATTTTTAGGACAATTCCCAGTGACGCTTTCCAGGTGCATGTTATTGTACAAATCCTGAAACACTTCAGTTGGACCTGGGTAGGCTTTGTGCACAGCAATAATGCGTCTATGCTGCCCACTTCTTCCAATGGGATGCTCAGGAACAGCTGGGTGACTGTGTAGCCAACTTTAAGGTGCTGCCAAGGGAATAACAACCAATGAGATGTGGAATGCATTGTCAGAGTAAAACCATTGTAAAACCTTCACAGCCAAGGTGGTGGTGATCTCTATCAATGCCTACTTGTTGCCACTAATGGATGAAGTGCCTCTGAGGAATGTCACCGAAAAGCAGTAGCCTAGGCTACTTCCCCCATCTTCCTCACACTGCACCTGCTACCATTCCTATGAGGAATTCTAGGCATTGCCATCCATCTTGAAGAGATTGCCGGACTTCGGGACATCCTGCTACATCTGCGTCCTGACATGATTCAATTAAATTCAACTCAGTCTATTTGTATAGCGCGTTTAACAACAGACATCGTCACAAAGCAGCTTCACAGAAGTATATAAATTCTGAATATAAATTTATGAATCTATAATTTTATCTATATATATCCCTAATGAGCAAGCCTGTGGTGATGGTGGCAAGAAAAAACTTCCTGAGACAACAAGAGGAAGAAACCTTGAGAGGAACCAGACTCAAAAAGGGAACCCATCCTTATTTGGGTAGCACTGGATAGTGCAATTCCAACTAACACACTTGTGTAATAGGGTCAAGATTTGAGTGCAAGACTGTTCGTGGTAATTTGAGACCTATGACACTGTAGCGTATCAATTGTAACATGAAACCCACAAACAACAGATGTTCAGATGTTCAGATGTGCAGATGTTCTTTGAGGAGATGTTCAGATGCAGGTTCAGATGGCATGCAGACTGCCACAGAAGATGAGAGAATGTTGTGCAGAGGGGATGAATATCTGAGCAGCACAAATAGAGCTATAGAAAAGAAATTAACACAACTTCTACCATGAACTATTTGTTTTACAACTGTTAATGCGCAGTTAATTTATATTGATGAAAATGCAACTGTGACATGTTTGACAAAAGTTTGGACATCCTACTTAATAACCTTTGCCAAATATCACAGCTTGCAAACATTTGGCCAGCTATGAGTATTTCGATTTTTGTTTTAGGAATTACCACCTACAATTATTTTCAGAACTTTTCTGTTACCTAGACATTCTTGGGCCATTTTGTGCACAGCATGTTTAAGATCTATCCATAGATTTTCGATTAATAGATCAGCTGAAGGAATAGGATATCATTTACAGAAATTAATGATGGTCCAGAAATCTCAGCTTTGTTATTATGGAAAACAGGCAAAATGGTAATTAGTGGGACAATCATCTCATATTCCTCATACAAGAAAAAGCAGCAACAGAACTTAGAAAACATACGAAGACCAGAAACTTAAATTCTTAGACCCATACTCAAGCAATCCTGAAGAAGAAATCTTAAAATAAAATAAATAATAAATAATATCAAAACGAACAATTGGAAGAATTTTTACTTAAAATAACCCAATTCTTACTAAAACAACTCAAATATGAAAACTTCAAATATAGTAAGAAAGTAAAAAGATACATAGAAAATCAATTACAGTTTAAATAACACAAGACAAGACTTACATCATTACTAAACCCAGCAGGCAAAATAACACAATGGATCCTTAGTTCTGGCAGAAGAAAAGCAGCCCTAAAACATGATGCTGCCACTACCATCATGTTTCACCTTGGGTATGGTATTCTTTTGGTAATGTGCTTTCTTGTGCCAAACATTACTTTTGGAATTATGGAATTGTTATAGCTTTTGGAATTGTTCTCATCAGACCATAACACATTTAGCTACAAGTAGTATAAGGTGATTTAATCAGACTTGGATGTTTTTTGTTTTTTTATGTGACAAAGGACTTCTGTATAGCCACCCTACCCCATAGCCCAGACATGTGAAGAATGCAAGAGATTATCACATGCAGAAAATAAAAAGTAGACATTCACTACTTGTCAGATGTTCCTGCAGCTCATTTGACATTGAGAAGTTTTTGTCTTGTTATTTTGTAAAAATCTGGAGGGATGTTCTTTTCTTGGTGATCCATTTTCTCCACTTGATAATGGCCTTCAAAGTGTTCCTTGGGATATTTAATGTCTTGTCTATTATTCTTTTATTCCCCTCTCCTGATTGTTACATTTCAACAAGTGAGATCCCATAGAGACTTTGTTAAATCTTAGAGGACCATGGGTTCAGTACTCGGATGAAATCAAGAAAAAAGAAAAGCCTGCAATAACAGCTGATATATATTTGGGGTTAATCAGAATAAGTTCATTGATGACAGCTGTGTGATAATTACTTTTGAACATGAGATTGAATGTGATTTGTTCACTCTGAACCCAGCTACATCACCAGCAATAAAAGGGTGAACACTTATTCACCCAGGTTATTGGGACTTTTTCTTCATTTTTCCTATTATTCTACATTATTTTACATTAGATTATTAGTGACAGTACTGGTAATCACAGACGCAATGGAAAATAAGGAAAGCCACACTAACAAGCGATGCAAGTGGGGTCACTTTGCATTGTCCCTGGATGCAGCAATGAGTTTTTTTTATATACTTTCATACTATTTGCCTCTTATGTGGCAAGCACTTCTTCGTTGGCTAGCTGCACTGAAATGAAAGAATCCTCCAGTTAGCCATAATGCTAGGGTTTGTAGTGAATGAAGGCTATGTGGAGGAGAGAGGGGGGATTTGAGTCAGGCATACTAGAGGTTTGCTGGACCAACAAGCTGAAGCACGAGTTTGGGTTTGGGATTGTATGTAATATAGAGTGTGTGTCAGGTTCTCTGAATTAAATGGCTTTAATCTAAACATAAATACTTAAACTTGACTTGAACCCAATGTGTTTTGTTGTTGGAAAGTTCAGAAATATCATGGCTGTAATAAATAATTTAAATAATGTTCATAAAACAAATCTTTACTAACAGGGTCCATGGAATTTATTTTAGCATTTGTAGTCCCTGACTACAAAACAAATTAAGGATGTCTGCATTAAACTATAGAACCATTCATGAAAATAATACTTAAATAAGGAACACATTTTCCTAGCATTAACCTAATTTTTTCCATTCAAAGTACTACTCAAGCACCAAGTACTACCATGTGTGGAACCTAGACTTAGCCAGAACCAGAGATCTCTTAGTGACGGACACAAGCAGTCTGTACTGGAGCCTCTCATATGTTCATTTCTGATCTCTATCAGCATACACAATTTCATTCACCCACTACACCTCAAACCTGGGGTTGGCCTCTTAAAACCTGATCAGGTTCTAGTTCTATGTAACGCAGGGGGATGAACATTCTGGCAAAACAAATCTCCATCCTTCTTCAGCACATGAAGATCAAATTCCTCCATTGTCTGCCAACCACTGCTTGACGCTGAGTACTGAATATCTGGCCAGAGGAGTAGAAACATAGCCAACAGTGCCAGCTCACCCACTGGCATATTCCCATCTGAACAGTTTTGGGTTCTATGGACAGTGTTAAAGAAATAAGTGGTGGCAAATATTGCAAATTTAATCAAACAAACAAACAAACAAATAAATGTTAGTACATGTTTTACATTAGATCAGAACTAATGCAATTACATGAAAATACAATACATAATAATTGTCACAATGTTTGTAGGTGTTTCAGTGTGTTTCAAGTTTTACAATAGTTGTGAGTACTGGTCCAATATTGCCATCTGCAGGATGTGATACTAATAGTTGCTGGATCTGTGACATGTTTTAGAGGCAAGAAGATGTGTAACATGACATTTTCACAAATTTGAAGTGATATACATTCTACATCACAAGTCTAATGAAAGGTAGAAAAGGGGACAGCATCTTTCCCTGCACCATTTACTAGTCAAATACAAAACTGAGTTTAAGGGTTCAATTGATTTAAACATAAAAAATGACTTTATGACATGTCATCAGTCTCTATCTTAAATAGTAATCAAAAATAATAAATACATTACCAAAAACAATGATTAAAATCCCTATTAACAAGTGGACAAATAAAGAACAACCCTTGCTGAAAAAATATGCATGCAGCTTTCCTGAGGTTACCACTTAAGGTCACTAACATACAGTATATGTGCCTTCACTAGTAAAAGTAAATGCAATAACAATTATAATAATTAGCAAATAAATAAATTACATGTGACATATCCATAAAAATATGATGTCATAATTTCCACAGAAGCTCATGTGACCTCGCCAGCTATATAAAATGCAACCATATTTACCACAGAAACAGAAAGGAGAGAAAGAAGAACAGAAAGAGAGAGATGTGGCCTGTTTCCTATCTGTATCTGTGCATAGCCTGGAGCTCACCATTGGCCCTCTCCTTCTCCACATCTTCAGTCACTGGCCTGGACATAGACTCAGGAACCTGTCAGCCTCGGGGACACTTCAAGCTAAATGGGATGAACCAAGAAGGAGACCTTATTCTGGGAGGCCTATTTGCAGTTCACTTTCTCACGGTGTTTCCAGATTTGAGTTTTACAAGTGAGCCAGAGCAACCCTATTGTAAACAGTGAGTTGATTTAACAAAGCAACTTTTGCACACAGAGAAATAATAGCAGACCAGGATTACACAATTCATTTAATACACCCATTTTTACTTATTTACTCAGTTGATCTGTCTCTTTGTGATATTGCCACAGGTTTGACATGGCAAACTTCCAGCAGGCAATGACTATGGCTTTTGCTATTGATGAAATCAACAGAAATCCTAACCTGCTTCCTAACATCACACTGGGATACCATCTGTATGACAATTGTGTGAAGCTTTCTGTGGCATTTCGGGCAGCCACAGCCCTGATTAGTGGACCAAATGAAATTGCCTCTGGCCTAAACTGCACCAGTTCTTCCCCAGTGATTGGGATAGTGGGGGACCCGGGTTCTACTCACTCTATTGCTATATCTAGTGTGCTGGGGTTGTTTCGAGTGCCTATGGTATGGATTCAGGAAAGGTTCAGATAGCTTCTAAGAAATTTATGAAAAAATTAGGTTGTTTTTATATATATGTAATTATCTCTGCACTAAAATGTGACAATGAATTTATTTCAATTATTACGACATCCTTCTACTTTCAGAATGCCATATTTTTCATGTTCTGTCATTTTATATCTGCCTTTCTTTTTTCATTCTTATCCCTGACTACTTCTCCATTTGTATCAAACTTTCCATCAGGTGAGCTATTTTGCCACTTGTTCCTGTCTCTCTGACCGGCATCAGTTCCCCTCCTTTTTCAGGACAATCCCCAGTGATGCCTTCCAGGTGCGTGCTATCATCCAAATCCTGAAACACTTTGGTTGGACCTGGGTGGGCCTGGTGTACAGCAACGACGACTATGGTATTTATGCCGCCCTGTCCTTCCACCAGGATGTTCAGGAACAGCTGGGTGGCTGTGTAGCCTACTCTGAGATTCTGCCAAGGGACAACAACCACAGAGATGTGGAGCACATTGTAAGCATGATCAAAACTTCTACAGCCAAGGTGGTGGTGGTGATTTCTACTGATGCCTACTTGGTGCCATTAATGCATGAAGTGTTTCTGAGAAATGTCACTGGAAAGCAGTGGATTGCTAGTGAGGCCTGGGCTACTTCGCCTGTGTTCCGAACACAGCATCTCCTACCAATCCTTGGAGGAACTCTAGGCATTGCCATCCGTCGTGGAGAGATCACGGGACTTCAGGACTTCCTGCTCCGTCTGCGTCCTGACATGAAACCTACAAACAACATGGTGCAGATCTTCTGGGAGGAGATGTTCAGATGCAAGTTTAATTCAAATAGTATTCAGACTGCTGGGGAAGATGAGATAATGTTGTGCTCAGGTAATGAAGATCTGAGCAGCACAAATACAGCATATAGTGATGTGTCAGAGCTAAGAGCTTCCTATAATGTATATAAAGCAGTTTATGCAATAGCTCATGCTCTGCATGATCTGACACAGTGTCAGGATGGCAAAGGACCCTTTAATGGTTACAGCTGTGCAAGAATATCCACCATGCAGCCTTGGCAGGTAAAACTGTGGAATATACAGATGCTTATTAATGTAGTGCGCAAATGTGACACATATCGCAGTGAAAAGAAATATATACATATAGAGGCTTGCTTTTACAACTCACAACAAGAAATTGCTGAACTAGTAGTTCTGTATGTATCCTGTATTTGAAAACTATTTAATTATTTAAATCCCTTACTGTTTCAATACTAAAACATGTAAAACATGCCTTATGTATAAAGCTAATTTGTAATGTTGAATATTTAAGGATGGGGAAATTTGTGATAATAATAATAATAACAATAACAATAATAATAATAACAACAACAACAACAACAACAACAATAATAATAATAATAATAATTATTATTATTATTAATTTTTTTTTTGAACTACTGTCTACTATTTTGAAGGTAAAATCTTCATGTCAATCAAAGGCAAGATTAACATCTGTCCTATCTGCCTGTCATGTCTCTTCTAATCACTGGTACAGGTTGTACATTATCTACAGAGAGTGAATTTCACTACTAGCTTTGGGGACCATGTGTCCTTTGACAAGAATGGTAATCCTTTGGCAACCTATGATGTCATGAACTGGCAGCCAAACCTAGATGGGTCGATGAGACTCCGCACAGTTGGTGTGGTTGATGAAGCTGCACAGACAGGCCATGTTCTTACACTGAATGAGAATGCTTTGTACTGGAACTTTGAGACAAAAAAAGTAAACACATAAATATAGAAGTAGATAGAAAACCAGCTTATATGTTAAATTACACTTGTAACATTGGCATTTTTTCATTCTCTTTATTCATTCATCACATGAATATCACCAATAGTTAGCATACAATAAACATGCAAAATATCAAAACAAAACAAAGGTAATGGACTGCTGAACTAATCTAATCTGAATCTGGACTCTTAATTCCTTAGCCACCCAGGTCTGTATGCAGTGAAAGCTGCCCTCTGGGCACCAGAAAAGCCAGACAGAAGAACATGCCCATCTGCTGCTTTGACTGTCTGCCCTGTGCCGAAGGAGAGATCAGTAACACAACAGGTGAACAGAACCTTTATGCTTCATGAATAATAGGACATGCAATTAAAATATTTGCTGTTCATTTTTGGATAAACTCTCATGCCTCTTCCTCATTGTTTTTTATCTTTCACACCTAGATTCTAATGAATGCATCGCATGCCCTGAAGAGTTCTGGTCTAGCCCAGAGAAGGACCATTGTGTCCCAAAAGAGGTGGAATTTCTGTCCTATGAAGAGCCACTTGGCATCTCTTTAACAACAGCTTCCCTGTTTGGCACCTTTTTCTGCACTGGGGTTTTGATTGTGTTTGTGCATCACCGCCACACCCCTGTGGTCCGGGCCAACAACTCTGAGCTGAGTTTCTTGCTGCTCCTGTCACTCAAACTGTGTTTCCTATGTGTGTTGCTGTTCATTGGCCAGCCTCAGCTGTGGACATGTCAACTGAGGCATGTGGCATTTGGTATCAGCTTCGTATTGAGTGTCTCCAGCATCCTGGTCAAAACCATGGTGGTTGTGGCTGTGTTTAAGTCCTCTCGGCCAGAAGGCCAAAATGCTATGAAGTGGTTTGGGGTGGCCCAACAACGAGGTACAGTGCTGGTCCTCACAGCCCTCCAGGTGATTATATGTACAATCTGGCTGGCTACAGCATCTCCCACACCTCATAAAAACACTCGCTACATCAGCTCAAAAATCGTCTATGAATGTGCTGTGGGTTCCATTAAGGGGTTTGCAACTCTCTTAGGCTACATTGGCCTGCTGGCTGCTGTAAGCTTTCTTTTGGCCTTCTTAGCAAGGAACCTTCCAGATAACTTTAATGAGGCCAAGTTCATCACCTTTAGCATGCTGATATTCTGTGCTGTGTGGATCACCTTTGTGCCTGCATATGTCAGCTCTCCAGGAAAGTATTCTGTGGCTGTAGAGGTCTTTGCTATCTTGGCATCTAGTTTTGGGCTTCTGGTAGCCATATTTGTTCCAAAGTGCTACATTATTCTCTTACACCCGGAACGTAACACCAAAAAGGCCATAATGGGTCGACCACCACAAAACAAATAGCTATATGTATTGTTTAATATTTGTATATTCATAAATTGATTGCATAATAATAGGTCCTAAGTAAAGATTCATTAATCATTATTTGCGAGATACTGTTTAAATTTTATTTGATTTTTATCCATGCTTTTGATAGGCTCTTGAGCTGTTGTTAAACACATTCCTGAGGTCAAAAACAGGTGGCCTCAAATTATTGGTATCTAGACAAATACTAGAATGCTTATAGAGACCATTGGGCTGTGTCCTATGGGAGCATAGGATGTTTCTTCAAATTCAGACATAGCAATGGTCTAAAACAATAATTGGAAATCTGTAAGCTGCAACCCCTTATTGGACTGTACTGGCTCTCCAGCAGAAAGGCCTATATAAATATATAATATATAAAACTGTAAAATAATCACCAAATGAAACTATCATGCAAAATATAAATGCAAAATTTTATGTATAATAATTTTTTGCTAACAAAATATCAATCAGTATTTAAGTCAAGAAAGATTTAAGATTGCAATGTTTAACTCTAATTTTTAGCAATGTTGATTGCTGAGTGATATTCGTACATACATTGAAAATACAGCTTTCATTCTGTGTGTCAGCCACAGCAAGGGGTTTCGATTCAAGTATAGTTTCATTATTGCAAATAACAAAACAGTCCAATCCAAAGGCTGACAGATTTAAAGTCATAAACTGACAATGGTTCAGGTAATCAGGAAATGGACATAGAATGGATGAGGCAAAGTTAATAAACTGACCATGTTAAAAGCAGAAGATTGCAGTAAATAGTAAAGGTTTGGTAACCTCACTATACAGCAAGATTTTCAGTGTTGATTTTTCAGTTTTAACTAAAATTGTTAAATATAGAGTTGAATTGATAATGTAAAAATTTGGTTTAACACTAAAGGAATCAATTATGTCAGAGAGATGGTGTCATTAAGAAGTCCAAAATATATAAAATGGCAAACCAAGTTGCTTTTTTTAAAAGATTTATATAGTTAATGGAAATTGGTTTTGAAATTTACTTGAGAAATACTGAACAAAGAAAGTATTACAACACATATAAACATGACCAAGTACATTATGTAGAGCTACATATTTTAACAGCATTCGGGACAGTGGTGGCTCAATGGTTAAGCTCTGGGCTACTGATCAGTAGTTCTGGGTTCAAGCAAAAGCACTGCCAAGCTGCCATTAATCCCTTGCCCTTAATCAAGGCCTTTAACCCTCTCTCCTATCCACTTGACTTGACTTACTCCAGGGGTGCTGCATCCTGGCTGACCCTGTGCTCTGACCCCAGCTTCCTAGCAAGTGAAGGATATGCAAAGAAAAGAATTTCACTATACTGTAACTTATATGTGACAAATCAAGGCTTCTTCACTCAAAGGAAGAGTAAGGATATGTGTGCAAGTGGTTTATTACAGATCACAGTAAAGAATGTGAAATCCCAATCCAAAGATTTTACATGCACTGGTCAAAATACAGTCAGGTTCACCGAGGCCAACCTGTTCCAAAGAAAAATCCAAAGCCACATACCACAACAAGAGCTCAAATGATGATAAGCCAAACAGCAACAACAAGGCCCAGACATTACATAAACACAGGAAATGGCAAGACTTCGGAACTATGCTGTTCCAACCAAAGCCCTAACCAAATTATGTTTAAAAGTGAAAGGAAATTAACGCTACAGCGATGGATGGATGGATGGATGGATGGATGGATGGATGGATGGATGGATGGATGGATGGATGGATGGATGGATGGATGGATGCCATTTTCCACTCATCCCCCTCATGGATACGGATGAGGTTGTAAGCACTACATAGATCAAGTTTTTAAAAGTCTTGGCAGATCTGAGTTGTTCTAGTGCCGATGTGCTGACTAGTGTTCTAGATAAAGAGGAAGTAGGTGGGGATATTTTTTGGTAATCTGGTTTAAAACCCTGTAGTCCATGCACAGTCATAGAACCCCCACTTTCATATCCACAAAGAAAAAGCCAGCAGATGCTGGTGACCTGGAGGGACAATGTCACTTTGTTGTCAAGTGACAGACAAGTTTTTCCTCACCGAACTCATCCAACCATGAATTTATGGACCTGGGGCACAGTCATGCTAGAATAGAAAAGGACCTTCCTTGCAGATGTGTCCACATAGTTGGAAGCATAGCGTTATCCAAAATGGCTTGGTATGCTGAAGCATTAAGATTTGCCTTCACTGGAAGTAATGGGCCTAGCCCAAACCCTGAAAAACAGCCCCACACCATTATACCTCCTACACCAAACTTCACAGTTGGCACAATGCAGTAGCACTGGTAACATTCTCCCAGCATCTGCCAAACCCAGACTCGCCCATCTGACTGCCAAGCAGAGAAACGTGATTTGTCACTCCATAGAACATATTTCCATTGCGCCACAGTCTAGTGGCATTGTGCTTTACACTACTCCATCAAATGCTCGACATTGGACTTGGTGATGTGAGGCTTGCATTCAGCAGCTCGGCCAAGGAAACCCATTCCATGAAGCTCCCGTAGCACAGTATTTGAACTTATATTAATGCTAGTAAAAGTTTGGAATTCTTCAGCAAACGTTAGTGACCTTTACACAGCATAGACCTTAGTAGTCATTGACCACGCTCTGTGACTTTACTTGGTCTTCTGCTTCATGGCTGAGTTGCTGTTGTTCCTAAATACTTCCACTTGCTAATAATACCTCTTACAGTTGGCCATGGAATATCTAGCAGGTATTAAATTTCACAAACCATCTTATTGCAAAGGTGGCATCCTATCGCAGTACCATGACTATCATGCTTGAGGTCACCGAGTTCTTCAGAATGACCCATTTTGTCCCATGAGCTTGATTGAGTGGTGGAGCAATCGATGAAGTTGCCAGCAGATCCAGAGTCTATCATGGCTCATCATAAGCATGGTTTGAGCACATGATCTTGACTTGTAAGATAAGTAGAGGTATAGAGAGAACTGGATTCATACTCACTGCAGGGAGCTTAATTAGTGGCTAAGCCACCCTCTAATGAGTTTTCAGAACTTCAGTGCCCCCTGAATCTAACATTAATAATTTCTTATGTATTTCCATTCCCCCCTCCTCCTTTCTATTCACTTCCTGATTCCTCTAGGCTTGTTGTTTCTTTTTCTTTACACCTTCTCACGTTCCTGGCTCTAGTCCTGTCCCCTACCTTTTCCCTGTCAAAAATATCTTTGTGAACTTATACAGGCTGTTGGTTGATATTCCTGCTCCATGTTCCCCACAATACCCAATTCAACATCACTTTCTCTTAATAGTTTGTTCAAGTTCTGCCATACTCTCAAAAATTTTGTAACCCTGTTCTTCTTCTGTGGTGGCAAAATGAACAAACATGCCCAAACCCACCGAAAGCCTATAAGGAGCATTAGGCTGAATGAGTTCTTGTAATTGTGTGTTGGGTGTGGTGTTAAGTGGATGCACCTGTATTCAATCAGAAGTCCATGGATTCAGAGCTCGTGAGTATGTGAGTGTTCATGAGAATTGGAGTTCGTGTCAGAATGCGTGGGTTGTTCCATGTTGTCTGGCTGTGAGTGCTCATGGGAACTGGAGCTCTCTAAGGGTGCAGGTGCAGATCTGACATGATTACTGTAGCCCAATCCTCAGCCACTACTTTCTCAGGGAGTTATGAAAGGTTTAAGCCTCAGATCAGATCAGCCATCACTGGGAATTCTAGGTCAACACAAAATATAGGCATTGAAAGGACAACTGGACAATATCATGCACAGGTGCTAAGAGACAAACATATGAAATAAATCGCTCAAATATATCACTCGATATCACTCAAGGATGCCACATTCATCATGACTGTAACTAAGGAAAATCCACCTTCTTGGACAACCATTAGCAACACTAGCAGCTCGTGATGTGTCACTGAGCTCCATTTCTTCCTATACAGCATCATGTTTATGAAATTAAAGAACTCACCAGCTCCAACCATTTTTCATGCACCCACACACAAACATGCATGTGAGCTGTGAACTAAAGCAAGCACAGAGAAAGCCTTGTTTACAACAGGTTTCATGTTAACAGCATGCATGCAGTGAGCAAGCATGCACCTGCCTGCTAAATATCCACCATCACATGTGTGCACACACTCACATACCATCTGCAAGTGCTGATCTATGTAAAAGGAAATAAAGGCTCAGAGGCAATACAGCCAAGAGAAAAAAAACAGCATCTTGGGTGACAAAAAATAAGTCTACCCAGTCAATTCCTCTAATTATTATTTATTGACCCCCAGAGTCATAGTCTGAATTTCTTTGGGAATATGTGGATTTTATTTCAAACCTAGTTGTTTTTTAGACAAGACATTAATTGTCAGAGACTGTAATATTCATCGCTCTGAGAACAGTGTTTATGTCCATTCTAGATTAAGTAGGGGTTAATCAGAATGTAACAGGACCCACTCATGATGGTGGTCATATTCTTGACTTTATACTAACATTTGGAATAAATATATAAATATATAAAATGTAGGCCCCGTTTACACTTAGATTTACATTAAAATCTGTCTTGGGTGAACGGGTCTCAAGTGGACAGCTGCGACACATTGCCATTTACACCTGTGTTTATCATTTGTCAGGTGTCCAACTGACTTGTGTTCAGATATTGTTACTGCCTATATCTCTTCCACTAGAAGGTCAAAGGTCCCTCAAACCATGTACATCAGTGCTCCTCTCCATTTTTTCTGGCATGTTGCACTGTAATCAAAATAGCCACCACATCCTGCACTGATGATGTATTTTCCTGTTACGTCCTTGTCGGAGATGCGTCAGGATTCAAGCCTTTACACTACAGAAGGTATGTGGTCAAATGCATCCCAGATCACCTATGCTAGGGGTTTGAGTGAATGCATCTTGGAGTTCATTTACACTTGTATTTAGCACTGTCCACTTGTGATCAGATCGCCCAAGGCGCATTTTAATACCAAGTATAAACTGGGTCTAACTCTCATTTCTGTAGTCTGAAGCTATCTCTGATAATTAATTCTTCTTATTTAAACTGTCGTTAGTCAAGTTACACATGCTGTTTTGGAGCCACGTAATGCAGGGGGAAGAGCCCTCCAAGAATAACATCTCCATCCATCTCCATTACATAAGGATCAAATTTCCCCATTTTTTGACAGTCACTGCTTGACTCTGAGGGCTGAACCTTGGGCCAGAGGAACAGAAAAATAGCCAACAGTGCCAGCTCACCTACTGGCATATTCCCAAGCATCACTGAGGCTCCTGGGTAAATTCATGAGCATGGATGTCCCCGCTAAAGTCTATGGCAGACTGGTAGACTCTGCTTTATAAAACCCTCATATCTGTGTTACCTTCAGGCGCTCCCTTTTAGTTATGCTGTCATAGATAGTCTTCGCTGGAGTCACTGCTTGTACACAGCACAAGTATACACTGTTCTTACCAATTATATCACAATGAGCATACCCAACACTCTGTTTCTCTCTCTCTCTCTCTCTCTCTGTGTCAAATTACACATGCTATAACTGAGATATCAGTGATCTTGACCCCTTTTGATCTTTGGACCTGACTGATCCATCCTGATGCCCTACTTCTAGTTGGAGTTCCCATCATTTAGAAACAACTCGTTCATGCTAAGGATGGCCCCCCATGGACAGACTAAAGATATACCTAAAAATTCTGAAAAGGCCATTAGACTGCAATCGATAAAAACAGTTTTGCACTCAAGTCTGTTTTAGTGAACGGTAATAAGTTTTCTGGCTACAAAATTGTACTTTAGACCATATAACACACCATAGAAAGAAGTTATTTGTAATCACACTATCTGATATCAGTTAAATGATGATGGGTTCCCTTCTGAGTCTAGTTCCTCTAAAGGTTTCTTTCTCATGTCATCTCAGGGAGTTTTTCCTTGGCACCATTGACATTGGCTTCATTTATGTATTCATATGTTTAAAAGGTCTAAGCAGAATTTATATATTTCTGCAAAGTTGCTTTGTGACAATGTCCATAGTTAAAATCACTCTGAAAAATAATATTCATCAGAACCAATAGCTATAGCAAGTCTGACACGAATCCAATAAAACATCCAGGAGCAATATAGTCGAGATGTGTGAAAAAGTCACTCTTTCTGTTGACAACTAGTGATGCCAAGCACTCACTGTGGGCATGTGGATCTCATCATAACCATCATAACCAATAATTATAGCAAATTTGACATAAATCCAATAAACCATCTAGGAGGAGTGTTGTAATGTGTAAAATGCACAAAATCAAAACACCAAAATATTTAGCATGGATGATACTATATACATTATAAATTTGTTCATTTTGGGGAAATGCCTACCAAATTTGTGGTTAGATGACATGATGCCATCATTGAGTCACTGGGCCAAGCCTCGGTCCCTGCGTAACTGTCACAAGATGTCTGTGGCAAATTTTATGAGTTATTGCCCGTGGAACCCACCTCAAAAAGGTTAAGTCTTAAAGGGAGTAAAAAAGGAAAGATTTCCACTAGGATGATGATCCACTAGGGATGTTTGATACTCTGGCCTTTATCACAGGATATCTCTAATGATTCTGACACCATAGAAACACTGTGGTACTTCTAAAAAATAAGAATCAAATATTTAAAAAATCAACATAAAAAATCATAATGTATTAAATATCTTCTTCTTCTTCTTTCGGCTTATTCCCTGTCCGGGGTCGCCACAGTGGATCGCCTGTAATAATAAAATATTCAACTACCTTACTGATGACAACTGCCACATTCCCTTGTAGCTAATAGACAAATAAGCAAGAGAAACCTCATATTGAATAAATATGCATGGAGATTTCTTGAATCCACTAAAGTACTAAAGCTCATTAACATACAGTATAGGTATCTTCATATAGCAGGAGAAAGTAAATGGCATAAAAATATAACAAGGAACCATTGCATCAATTATATGTAACCATATATGCCATATAACCATAAAGCCATTTCCACAGAGGCCCATGTGACCACATCAGCTATATAAAACTCACCCACACAGTTAGCACAGAAAGAGGAGAGATTGAGGCACAGAGAGGAGAAAGATGTGGCTTATTTCATATCTGTATCTGTGCATAGCCTGGAGCTCATCATTGGTCTTCTTTTCCATATCTTCAGCCACAATCCTGGACCTAGACTCACAATCCTGTCGGGTCCGGGGCCACTTCAAACTAA
>JAQQZR010000037.1:1992507-2007046 GCA_030068235.1 Notoglanidium macrostoma | reverse complement strand
TGATCCTTGAGAAACGTTGTCTCGTTTTAACTGTACACTGTACCACATGTATACGTTGAAATGACAATAAAAGACACACTTGACACTTGACACTTATTGCATTGGTAAGAAAATGCTCCGGAGCATTTTATGATCAAAAACAAAAAGGAAGATTTAATGCCCTTTAACACAGAAACTTGAAAAGTAAATTAAGCTTGTTCAATTAATATCCCTTACCTGCAACTGCCTCAGGCTAGTTGTGCTAGACTGTGAAATGCTTCCTTTTTAAAAGAAAGAAAATAATCAGACCATCAAGTGTCATTTTTTTTTTTTGCTATCTGTATCAAAACAATTACAAAAATAAAAACTTTAAACTCACATGTTTTTTCCCCCTTGAAACTGAAATAGTGTTTATAATGAATTAATTCATGCCTAAAGGAAAGAGTAAGCAAAACCAGCTATACAAGTATTTTTTTTTTGTTGTGTTGTTCTCTGATCATGGAATGAAGTAAGTTTTACGTAAACAGGGCACAGACACATCTACCTATTATCTGTGCATAGTCATGCTGAATATGTCCACAGTTCACATGCTGTAACACCACATATCATTTTCAAATGAAAAACCCATAGGGCCTTAAATAGGGGCAGATTTGACAAACATGTCAATGTATATACAAACACCATAGACAAATAACAAAAACAGATACAAGAAAAGGGAACAAATTATATATTTCAGAATGGAAGACCCTCTAATCAGTTAATAACCATTTAAAAATGTACAAACAAAAGACCAAAAGACAAAAAGAGAAATGTCTTCAAAAAACAACCATCATTAAACTTGTTATTTCTACAATACTTATTGCAAACAACAACAATTAAAAGCTTGACTTGGACTAATTTGGTGTAGTGCATCTAAGACAGGAACTTGCTTGTCCAGGATATATGGCAATACATACAATACTGGAAGCTTTGATTTAGATCTTTTTCAATATCTGTACTTGTGCTTAAGAGTGCACTATTTTTATTGAAGAGGAGCTGGTAGTATGTATTCTGAAAGCACAAGTACAGCCTTATGGTCTGAGAAATGGCAGCAAGTTTGTATACAGGCAAATCAGGAAGATAATTTCAAAGTCTTAGAAGGAAGTAGACCTCAGGCTCAGAGTGGGAACAGGAATTATGAGGGATCACAGAGTCATCAGTGTAATACTGATCATGGTAGCCGTAACAAAATGTCTTGCAGGATCCCTCAGGCAAGCCACGGTCCTCCACCCCTACTTGCTCCAAGTACCCAGCAATGTACGAGCCAGTGGAATGCCTATTGATAAGGGGATTTTGAGAAGAGACTGTCTTATTGCGGAGGATCACATCAGAAGTGCCCTCTGCAGGTCGTAATTTGAGTGCTTCCTGCTGCCTTTCTCGTGCACGACTGGCTATGTGGCGTACACGACTCTGACTACGAGAGGAAAGCTTTCGTGACAGGAATGGAGGAGGGTCATTTGAGTCCTCTGTGGAAACAACAGAATTCAATGGCACTGGAGGGAACACTGAGAGAGACTTGGGAGTAGGTTGCAATTCAGAGGAGCTGGAGGTGGGTTCCACCTCATCTAAAGTCACGAGTTTACGAAGCTGTTCTGTCAGGGGGTCTGAAGACTGTCGGCGGACACACATCCGTTTCTGGTCTCGCATGGCTGGAGTGATGAAACTGCGACTGATGACCTTGTATTTGCTCTGGAAGTTGCATGAGATATCTTCAGACGTTAAGTCACCCAAGCTCTTGGACTTACAAGGACTTGAAAGTGACGGAACTGGAGATCCAACAAGGTAGATCCCTTTGTATATCTCAGAATTGCTTGGTTCCAAAGCCTGGTTTTGTTGCAAGGAATGAGAATATTTCTTTGGTGGAACAAAGGTATCTCTGTGTTCAACAGCACTATAGATCATATCACAATCTGACCCAGGCATGGAGGAGACATTCTGTGGTTGAGAGTTGATGTCTCGTGTCCTGAAAAGACATTCTGAGGATGAAAACCCATTCTGGAAGTTCTGTATCTTGCAAGCCGTACCATTCTTGTCCCTAGTCTCAAAGTGCCTGTTGCTATAAGTGACCCCATTGTAGCTACCAGGCTTAAAATGTCTTGATATGGTAATATTACTTCTGTTACACTGCTCTGTCTGGGGCTGGTTGATTGGGTAGTCAGGTTGATGAGTTCTGGAGACAAAAGACTTGTGTTGGGATAAACTATGAAACACTGATGATTCTGTGAGTTTATATGAATGTTTGCTCATTGAGGGGGGTAAATAAAGAGATTTCTGTAGTGTCTCATGATGTGATGGTTCCAGAGTCAAAGTTGTATCCAAAGGTTCTCCATCCACATTGACCTCCACCTCCATCAAGCTGCTGCTAGCAGAGTCATGACAGATAAGGAAACGCTCTGAGGCTGTGCTGTTTATCGAGGTGTCCTTATAACTTCCATATTCCCAGTTTCTTGAAATTGCAAGTGGCTGGCACTGGGGTTTGTAGCATTTATCACTATGAGATTCCCATCCACTTTTTTCTTCTATTGTTCCTCCAAAAGTTATCTTGGTAAGGGGAGAACCTCTGCTGTCACCTGGGGATGTACACTCCAAGTTTTTGCAGATAGTCTGATCAGGAATGTCATAAACAGAAACAGGAGAAAGCACTTGCTCATCTAGAATTGTGAAGACAGTTGATTCAGTGGTCTCAGGACTACAAGGGAGGTGTTTTTCAACAGACTGTTGGCCTTTTTGTGACAAGTCCTGGATCATTTTTTGGGGGGTGCTGAAAAGTTGGTTATTCATTGGCAGAACAAACAACTGAGGGGGCTGTGACCCTGAGGGCAGATTTAGGTTACTCTGTTCAGCAGTAACTTCAAACTGACCAATAAGAGCTGATATGGACCCGCAGGTGTCATACTCATTGCCTAAGGACACAGCATCAATGAGGTTAGAGAGAGCACTGTCCTGAAGTGACTTCTGATCCTGCTGGTTAGAATGATGCAATTTGTGTGGAAGCAGAGATATGGCATTTGTGCATGGAGAGGAAGAGAAAGAATTTATAGGTGCTTTGAATGTTTTGTTACTTTTAGGAGCTTCCCTTTGGTGGATCTCAGTCTGCTTCCTAACATGACAGTCAAGTTGATCCAAAAGTCTCAAATGACCTTCTGTAGGCCTTTGAGAAGAAGCTTTGGTTTGCAGGGTCAAACTATGCCCAGGGGTTTCTGTAAGGACCTCAGTGCTAGTTTCACCGCATCCTCCGATAACGAAGTAAGAACTTTCACCTGTTTCTACATACTCAAGGGCTCTCCGCTGGATCTGTTGTGTAGGGTGGGTATTGTCATCGGGTACATCAGAGGTTTCAATGAGGAGATCCACAGAAGCAGACCTTGGCTTCTCCAAAAACAAATCTGTGGGAGATAAACAAAAAAAGTGTCAGCAACTGCCAATGAATTATGTAAAACTTCAACAACACTAAACTCAACATAATCCTCTCTGTACACAAGGACAAATGGAATGTGCCACCACGCAGGACTGTGAGAAGAGAGCTTGAGAATGAGACTGTAATGAGAATGTAAACAACATCCATTTTCTGCTTATTTTAACATTTTAAAATAACTTAAAAAAAAAATTCCAAAATAACCAATGTGGACAACATGATCTGATATGGCTCTTATTCCATAAGGCAAAAGTCACAGTATTCAAGTCAAGAAATGAAAAAATTACATTATTGGAAAGGTGTAATACAGATGTTTTAAATGAGGCAACCAGAGTAAGGTTTATGGATTACCTGTTGGGTTTCCTAGTCAGTTTTCTACTATAAAGAGGAACAACAGTAAAGACAGAACAAGACAAAAGCAAGTTAAAGTATTGAGGAGGAAAGCCTGCCTGTCTTCAAAGCATGTGTTAACACAGAGCAATACAGGTGGCTTTAAAAAAAACTGAAGAGCATGTGGAAGAAAAGGTAGATATATGAAAAATTATTCCATTGGCAAAATGTTTCAACAAATGTTTCACTTTTTCTTAGCACAAGATAAACCAAACATAGAAACATGCTTCATCAGTTGTAATAAACCTTCTGTTTACTGTTACTGGTTTGATATCAGCCTTTGCCTGAACACTAATTTTAGATCTATAAGTAGTGGTAACACTAGAATCTATATACTTTTTCCTTTCAAGTTACTGCATCCGTGATGGCTAATTCACCATGTTATGGACACATGAACAGGGTGCTGCCCCACTATAACATGCCCATTTTAATTACAGTGCATGCAAAGCGAAGTACTATACAGTTATCCCTTGGCTTCTTTATTATTATTATTATTTTTCCAGGATTATTAACTCAATTTACATTTAATATAGAAACTTCTGTTTAACTTTGTTTTGTAGGTCCTGTTACTTTTTTGGTGGCTATGACTTTTTGTTTTGATATTCCACCCTCATCCTTCTTTTTTTATCCCTCTATCCATTCATTCAGACTTTGAAAAGGAGCACTATTCAAACTGCTCCCTTTTCATCAATTTTCCAAATATTACCTCCAAGCTTATTAGATATATTCTGGCCAACACTAAAAAGCATTCTACCACTCTTCATTCCTCTATAACACCTACTTTCTGTTTTTTTCATTCCTCACTTTTTTCCTATTGAGTTCAATTCATTTCTTATCCATAGAGTTTGAATGGGAAATTTTCAAACTGCTCCCATAGAGTAAATTTTTTAAATAATACCTCCACACTTATTAGAAATGTTCTGGGCAACAATACCAAGTATGCCATGTATTTTCATCTTCCCATCACTCTTGTTTTCTGTTTTTATTGCTTTTCTGTTTTCACCCTGTTTTTCTGTTTTCACTAAAAAGCACTCTACCACTCTTCATTCCTCTATAACTCCTACTTTCTGTTTTTTTATCCCTCACTTTGTTAGAGACACTTGCATGTACCAGCCACCTTAATGGGAACACCTTATTAGGAACACCTTGTACATACCAGCCATTTAATTAGAAATACCTGCACATACCAGGCACTTTATTAGGAACACCCCCTTATATTGGGCAATTCATTAGGAACACCTGTGGTATGCCTAATGGCTAATATGCTAACTGCTAACATGCTAACGGCTAACATGCTAACTGTTAACATACTCACTGCTAACATGCTAATGGCTAACAGGCTAACTGCTGACATCTTAACGGCTAACATCCTTACGGCTAACATGCTTATGGAAAATGGCTAGGATAGTAAAATTCTAACGGCTAACATGCTAACTGCTAGCATACTATAATTTAATCTATCTATCTATTTATCTATCTACCTATTTACATATATTTTTATGTTAGATTTTTATCTATTTCTTTACCCTTCTATTTTATTTAATGTGCAATGAATCTACACTGGCTTACTCATTAGGGATACATACAGAGTCGGATAAAAAATGTATACACACTTCAGGAAAAGAAAAACCTGTCATGAGAATAATACAATTTACCTTTGGCCTCTACAATTACAAGAGGTGCTCAAAGTGGTGACAGCTTCCAGACATTTATGTGTAGAAGTGTTCCTGAAGTGTGTATACCTTTTTTTTTTTTTGGCTGACTCTATGGATAAATATATAAATTCATATGTTAAATGTTATGGCCAGAATGTATATATTTCTGTAAAGCTGCTTTGTGACAATGGCCATTGTTAAAAGTGCTATACAAATAAAATTGGATTGAATTGAACTGAATTGAAATTTCCAAAGGTTAAGGGGCTTGATAGGGTACTGTGTATTACTGTGGATGTTTATTGTGTGTCTTGTACAGTAAGGGCTGGAATATACTTGACTCCCAGAGCGCTTCCGCGCATGCATCAAGGCTGCAACTCGTTCCCAGCGCTCTTATGACGCGTCCTTTGAGCATTTTGTCAGAAATTAACGTGACGCATGCGCGAGTTGCAGTACCAGGAAAAATCGGGGTGGCAGTATATTCAAGTTTTGGTACTTGACGTCTGCCCTCAACTCACAACACAGCGAAACCAGATCTTGTTTTCTCAGTGATGATTTCTTGCATTGCCACCTGGTGGAATCATCAAAGTTCACACGCAAGTATAGTCAGTAAACTGCTTGCATAGCGGCAGCATTCGCAAGTGCATGAGTTGCATAGCGTCGAGTATATCCCGGTCCTAAGTCTACATGGTATTGGCTACACATTTAAATTGCTTTAGTCCAATCTTATCGGCAAATCTTGACCACTTCAACCCTGACCAAGATAAAGCCATTATTGAAAATGAAAGAATGAAGGAATGAATGACTCAATCAATCAACCAAATCAGCGACTCAACCAATCAATCAGTGGCCTTCAATCAGCTATTAGTTGTGGCTCCTGTTTGGCTGTAATAAAAACATGTATCCACACTGCACGTTTGCACATATTTTACACTCCTTTCACAAATGTGTTGTAGTTTAAGTGGGTTCACAGTACATAATGGAGAAAGCCTTACTGTTATGTTGATTTTTTTTTTTGTCTGTGTGCAAGGCATGCATTTTTGAAAAAAAACAAAAAAAATGTAGCTTTATTTGTCAGCCAGTGCCTGGACATTGGTTATTAAGCTCACCAATTATAGTGTCGGCACCAGTGTCAGGTCCGTCTTGTTCAGAGGAGGAAACAGTAAGCCGGCCCTGTAGAAGCCTCTCCAGAGGCATGGAGGCAGGCCGGTGCTGGAGGCCCATCCTGGGACCCACTTTCTTCTCCATAGCTTGTTGCTTGAGATCCCCATTGCTGCGTTCCTCCTTGTCCATTGAGGTTTCAGACAATACCATTTTAGTCTTTTTGCGTCCCTTGGCAGGAGCACTAGCTGTCCTGCGCAGCAGGTGGTTACTCAAAGAGCGTTTACGTGGTAGAACACCAAAATGTGTGTCCACAGAGCACTTGGAGCCTTTGCTGAACAAACCCCGAAAACCCCGTAACTGACGACCCTGAGGGGAAGAACACATGGCAAGATTATTTATACCAGTTAAACATACGTCGGGTTATATGCCATATATTCAGATTTTTAAACCTACAATGTTTAAATGTACACACACACACACACACACACACACAGAGTAACCAGCACAGCTGGACATACATGCAATAACATCACCCCGGTTTGGAGAATAAAATTCAACAGGCTGTAAAATTCAAATTTTCTTTAGATACTTGCCCATTATGCATTATTTAAATAATGCAATAAAATATGATTTTTTTTCATTTGATAATACCTATATGGCATTGTGCTTTACTGATTTCAAGAATGTTTAATTAGAAAATTTGAACAGGGAATTAACCTTCAATTTCTGTGTTTTTAACTACTCTCCATGACCCACAGATGGCGCCATAATACACTCACAAACAAGCCACTGGGTGACATTTCAACACACATCAGACAACTAAAGCAGACTGGTGTAGATTTAGCCTGTGTTTAAAACAAAATCATACTACATAACAGACACAGTAAGAATTAAGACAACAGAGCTCACGCATGGAACAATGCATTGTGTAATATCATGCAGTGTCATTTCAGCACACTCAGTATACTTATGGTACCTTGTTAGCTCCTAGAAAATGCAATATGGTATAGCTGGGATTGAGGACTAGCGGACTCCACTGGAAAGTAGAAAGGTAATAGATGGCACAAACAAAGCCCAACCTTCCTTCATATATTAACAGCATTAAAATGACAATTTTTTGTTTATGTTTACAAATTCAATCGACCTCAGACGGAATTTTACAACTGTAAATGGATGGCACATTATGTATTTTAAGTAAGAAATAAATCATGATGTGGTGGTGTAATGAGCCAGATGTACTGTTACCATGAAGAAGTTGATTATTTTTCTCTAACAACATAACCCAAAGTCTTTGACTCCTTTTATACAAATGCAATTTGGTAATAATTAAAATCATGCTATACTTTTTATATGCTTATTGTTTTATCAACTTTAATCCATTTGTGGAACATCCATGAAACTTTATACTTTCCCTCAATAGCTTTTTTTTTAGAAATCATTCCTAAGACAAAATAATCCAATTCGTTACATGTTATGTAAAGCATAAACTCGTCTGTCCTGAAGATGTTCAAGGCATAAAACTTACTGTAACAAAGTGCTGACCATAGACACTCCTTCCATGAATGTTAAAATAAATATATTCCTACAGAAGGTTTCACCATATTAATGATTACATGTTGTGCTTTGTATATAAATAATATGTCTCGAATCCATTTATTATTCATGAATAGGTCTATGTTAAGTGTGGACAAACTGTATTTCTAATTCTCATTTAACAGGTAATCTAAATCAGTTTATACGCTCCTATAAATTAAACTGTTTGATCATTTATAAACTCATGGCATTATTATCGCTACTTTACTTGTGATAACTGTGTTGTTACAGAAATGGTAGCTTGGATGACAGACTCTCTAACTCAGCTGTGCATTTTAATTAGACCTCAACAGTTCTGAAAATTCTGGCAAAAACTAAAACCTCCTATCACCAGTTGGACAGCAACCAGCAGCCACGTAATGCTGTGTTAATCCTAGATAGACTTCGTTCAACATGTCGTGTTAAAGGTGAAGAATGAGTGTTAGAATGATATTTAGTTCAAATCAAAAAATAGTAGACCAGTGAAAACTTGGTGATATGGGTCATGAACTCACCTTGCCATAGATATCATGAACTGAGATATGGACAAAGATGGATGCCTCCATCATCCCCTCCAGATAGACGTGTCTATAACCTGTAACATGGTCGAAAGAGCAAGAGATCTGAGTTTGCTCAAGATTTCTAGTAAAGCATTTCGACTTCCCAAAAGTAGTTTATGCCTCACTCTTGCTTTAGTGGATAATCAGGATACTTGAATTCTGTAGATTTGTACTTAAGACTTGTACCATAAAGGCTGTTCTGTGCTCAACTCTTATTTAACACTATTTTAACTCAATTACTACTTTATTGTACTGTAATGATTGATAATCTCACTATCCGGGGTCACCCAAAAGAGGATGTTTCTTTTCAGGACTGGTTCTTCATCATGTTCTGTCACGGAGTTTTTCCTCATCACTGTCACCTCAGGCTTATTTATAAATATATCTAAATGTACATACACTCACCGTCTACTTTAATAGGAACACCTGTACACCTGCTCATTTATCCAGTTATCCAATCAGACAGTCATGTGGCAGCAGCACTACTGTTAGTGCATATCTAAATCTACATACATTATGATTTGGTAAATCTGCTTAGTTATGATGTCTGTTGCTTAAATTTGTTGACAAATAAAATGGATCATTCAAATCCACACTATGCTCCATCCTATATTAGATTTTGAATGAAGTGTACTTAAAGGTCCACTATGTATTATACAGGCACCTGAATGCCCCTTCCTTACCCCGTTCCGTATTAGTGCGTATTACTTCCAAGTACTTACATTCTCACTTTTTTGCTTTTTCCATGCTAAATAATAAGTATGATCCTACTTTTTTTTTAATTAGGGTTCTTGAATTTCTTGAGAAATTTCTTTTCTCAAGAAACAAAATTCTTGTTAGCCAGCACCAGCAAACACTGATTCCTCTTCTTTCTTCTTCCTTTCTTCTTTTTTTTTATCATCCTTCCTTCTGGATTCATGCTTGCGCTTATAAAAATGTGAAACGCGGAAGGTGCGTCTAGAGGTTTATTCTGTGGTATTGTAGCAACGCAATATGGCGGCTCTGTAGAACTGGACCCGCTCACTATGTAGATATAAAGGGCTCATTCTAACCTTGCAATAACACCATGATTCGTAGTTACGGGTTTATACACTAATGAAAACATACTAATGAATATATAATCCATTTCTGCTAATACAAACCCTCAACATCCTACATAGTGGACCTTTAATACCAGCCAACCACTAACTAATAATAAAGGGTGCATTTCAATACCTAGAGTTGAGGAAGTGTTTTACAGGTACAGGTATTACTTGCTAATACCTGATGTCCTGTTACCTCTCACACTCTCCTCCGTGACACCACAGTATCCATTTTACACAACATTTCAGCCTGTCTCACACAAAGCCTCATCCATACACAGCCAGTCTTGTTGTCTCTCATCCAGAGGGATTTTGTTATTAGACAGTGTTTTAAATATTTAGACAGTGATATGTTGGTGTTATCACATTGGTGCAGAAAAGGCTTCTTCTCTTACCTGGCATGAGGCTGGTGAAGGCGACTGTCCTCTGCCCCACAAAGTCTCGCCCAATAGGATCATGATCCCATACCAGAAAACGTACTAGTGCAATCTCCGGCATGTGCAGAGTAAACGATAGGGTTTCCTCCCACACTGGGTTAAAACCTGCATTAAGACACACTCAGTTAGATAGTAAAATATAACCATGTAAACAATACAACCAAGGTAGACAATGTATACCTATAGACACTCAGCCTCTGACATAACTAGAGTCCATTATCACTGATAATCCTTAGTAGATGCTAATATTAATTAGATACTGAGTCAAGTCACCAATAATCATGGGGTTAAACAAATGTTATTTACCTTTAGGTGTAGTAAAAAAAAAAAAAAAAAGAATATTATGGCATTTTATGGAAAAAAGAAAAAAGTATATTTTCATAAATTTATTTCATGTAATGGCAACTAGTAATATGATTAAAATAGATTTAATAAATAACTGAGTATGAACTACTGAACACTGGAATCGGTTTTATAATTAAATACATTTTGTTGCCATGGGACCGAACATAATAGTGAATGAGACATCTTGCAAATTGGGGGAAAAAGAAAAAAAGTAGCCCTTTATAAATAAAAGTATAAAATGTAACAGTATGTAGAAATGGGAATAAGAATAATATTAATCAACTATTATTAAATAAATTATTTATTTTCCAGATGATACACTGAACTCGATATATGGGTAGTCGCTAGCATGAAATACTATTTTTTTGGTAAATCATGCTTTATATTAGTTCTCTTACAATTTTCTAAAGTAAAATCTTTGGTTTAAAAGATACTTGAAATGGGGTACTGATGTCATAAAAGTGCAGATGTAAGATCATGTGAATAAAACGTGATCACAAAAACGTAATATGAAAACAAATGAATGTGGAAAAGTGCCAATAAATCATTGACCATAACAGCAATGCATCAGAACAGAATTATATATGTAGTTTTTCAGTCCAGAAAGAATCTTATTTCTTTTTGCATTCAGTTTCAATAGGTGCTGCCAAGAAAAAAAAAATACCATTATCATCAACCACCCTGGTCTGTTCTTTACAGCAGTCCACTGGAAGGCCAATGATCTCGACCTCCACAAAGGGGTCAATAATCTGAAAGGAAAAAGAAGAGGAAATCACATTCATTGTTCTAATGTGAATTATGTATAATGTGATGTTTCTGCGCTGACCTCCCCTCGATCACCCAGCATGGAGTCAGGAGGTTTAGGGAGCTGCTGCCCGCTGATGATTTTGAGCACCAGCTGTTTTTTAGGATATGCTGGAAGAGGGTCATCGCTGTATGGATTAAAGGAACCTGTAATGCAGAAACATCTTTTAAAAAGTCAGCAAAACTCACATTTATACAATTACGCAAAATGTAGTCAGCCAGGACGTGTTTGATATCACCTTCTTTAGTTCTTCAAATGGATAAAGTCGTTCACGACTAATGGAAGTCTGTCTCAACCAAAGTCTTTTTATAAATCTTTGCCTCAACTGCATCCAGTTCATCAGCAGTCCTGACAGTAGTTCTAGCTACAAGGTTTATATTAAGGCACTCATTTTAATATGTTTTTTAAAATAAATTATTAAATAATAATAATATATATAAGGGTTAGGGTTAAATAAGGTGCGCCACTGCAAATATTTTAACTGCCAAGTACTTTGTGACAAATAACTAACCCACTTGCACAAGCAGTCGATACTGACTAGCAGCTATGTACACTTCAACAACCCGGCTATATTCTTATGTTAAATTATAGCTGTCGTTACTAGGCTCCTTAAATGCTTTTTAATAACTTATTTGAAGAGTTGGGTTTCCGAGGCCGACAGTGTGATGTTAAGAACATCGATAGAATTAACTTGGACAAATTTGTGCAGATGTGTTCATGATACTAGCCATTTGTGAGCTTAGGATTGATTCAGAAATTCATCCAGCCATCTTCAATAAAATAGGTTTTTACCCATTTTAAATAGTTAAAAAAAGAAAAAGAAAAAGAAAATAAATGTGGGGGTCAATGCTTATATTGCGGCAGGCAACAACAAATAAATCACTGTATGGGGAAGACTGGGTAAAGCTGTAACATCTCTGGATCATCTTTAAAAGCTTTCCATCTCTGGAAAGTCTTCAATAGAGTCCACTCTTTTGGGTTTTTCCATGTCAACATGACAAGCCACATTTCTATTGTTTATTTAACAAAAGACAAAAAAGACAGGCAGGTGATAAAGCAATAGTTTATAGATACTTTAATGTAAGTGATAACAGAAAATAACTAGTTTTGGGGCTGTTCTGCAACATCAAATGCAAGTGTAGATGGATATAAGGTATGACTAAGTATAAGTAAAAGTTATAAACATTGGAAAATTGCTATGGTATAAGAGAAATAAAAGTTTTAAGGATATTGTTTTTACAGGAACATAGTCAACTTCATGATGTTAACAGTAACACGTCATGTCAGGCCACATCACACCACCTTGTCACCTTGATAATTTAATATAACAACATAATTTGTTATGTCATAACTATAATTATGAGTAAGTGGAATGTTAGGAAGGGTGGCCATCTTGGACAACTGTAAGGAAGATAATGTAGACACACTTTGAAATTAAATTTCTAAATCCAGACTTTTTGTTATCTTACGATATCTTTTCTTTAACCATGAGATTCGAATATTCAAAGATATTTTAGTGAGATAATATTTTACTACTTGTTAGCGTCATTCACTTTGTAACTTCAGAAGCCAGTCATAAACACGATTTGGCTGATCAAATGCAACAACTACCGTACGTGCGAATAGTTGTCTTAAACAAAATACTAAAAGAAGGATCTAAAACGGAGTGTTGATTTTGTGATTTCACATGTCTGAATGCGAATTTGTAACACTGGTTAACACTGACCCAAATGGATGTTTAAATATATTTGTTCATACCGTTGTACATGGGTGGGGGTTTCAAGACGTAGCCGCTTCCTCCGTTCACCATGAACTTCGCCCTGTTCAGCTGCATCATTCGGCCTTCTGTCTGATAGTTCAGGGCCACTTGGGGAACGAAAACCACACTGACACTTATTTACAGTATATATTCATTCCCTCAGGTTATTGATTTATATGCATGGCCTTAAATAACCTGCAATGAACGAAATCACTCAGGAGCGATTACTTTCAGCCCAGTTTACACAGATTTATTTGTCAGCACAGAACAGACACACTTGTCTGTCTGCACATCTTCTCTTTTGATTTATCATTCTGTCATACTGTTCTCACTCTATCCATCTTCCATAGTGTTAGTATTAACCAAAACATGAATTTGTTGTCTAATCAGAGTTTTGGTCTTTTTTATTAGATGAGATCTAGATTGTCCCAATAAAATCAAGTCTAAATATTTCTCATAACACAAAATAGTTAATAATAAACATGTATTGAATCACCGACTAGTCTTTATTTCCCACCTAATATGAATTTTAGCGATAAGAACCTTTATAATTATATGTAATACTTATGATTTTTTAACAATTTGCATGGCCGTTCTTCCCATCAGTTCAGGTGAAAGAGGTGTGGCGTTTGTTGTCTGTCAGTTCAGGTGAAGTACATTTTACTTTGTACAACATTAAATTGCATCGCATCATTTTGCAACCCTTTTGCATTAAAACAGGTCTAAATCATGTCATTTTAATGCATGCTCTAAATGCATTTTTCCTACACCAGAACACTGGTTTGTAAGTGTGAACACTGGCCCTCACCCAGTTGGCATCCCACATTCCAGTATGTTTGGGGGTTAAAGTTGCTGGAGTCGATGCGGTAGGCAGAGGGGTAAATCCGGGAGAGCTGCCGCTGGTTAAAGTTCAGAAAGCGTTCAGCCCGATGGTGAACCAGCTGTTGAGCCCGTGTCTCGCTGAATGACAGCACATTAACAACAGGACCTTTAAAAAGATGAAATGGAAAAGATAATGAAGAGAAACAGCAGAGTTTTAATTAATAAAAGCTGTTATCACTCAGCAACCTCTTCTCAGTCATTATATCTTTAATACCAGTGAAGCTAGAACATACGTGACGGTGTTATTCCTACTAGAGTTTTTCTTTAGTGAATACAAGAAATGTAAAAAGCATAGTGTGTGTGTGTGTGTGCGTGTGTGTGTGTGTGTGTTTTATCTCACCTTCATCCAGACACTCCTGAGACACCACAGAATTGGTAAAGATGACCAAATCTGATAGGTCTCGGCTTAGCTTTATTGTCTTCCTTCTCCGTCCACCCCTGCACACACACATGCGCACACACACACACACACACACACACACACACACACACACACACACACACACACACACACACAC
>JAQQZR010000037.1:1972414-1985594 GCA_030068235.1 Notoglanidium macrostoma | reverse complement strand
CAAACTCCACACAGAAAGGCATCCTGGGTGATCCGGGGATCGAACCCAGGACCTTCTTGCTGTGAGGCGACAGTGCTGGACACATCACAAGAACCACGCATAATTCTTGTAATACATAAAATGCCTTTACCCTCTTTTTTTGCATATGTTTTTGCTCACACAGATACGGCCAATAAATAACAAGTAAAAAACAAACGGAGAACCGGAAGGTTTAAGGATCCCTTAACCATGTTATGGGTGTTGTCATTGCATAGTTTGTCCACCAAGTGAGCACACTGCAACTCAACTGTTGGCATCAGTGTTTTGAAAATCACAAATCACAACAATCAGCTGACCCAAGCAGAGTCGAGCAGAGGAGCCCAAGACGGAGATCATCTGTGTTCCTTTCACCCTGATTTTTCTCAAGGATAACATATTTCTGCTTGATTTTTTTTTTATTTATAGTTTCTCTTTGATGTTCATATGGCAGGCCCACACAACACACACATACTGTATATTTTCATACATCAGACACTATCAAAACGTTAATATATTTTGAAATTTTGTTCAAAGTAGTATTTTGACAATAAAATGTTTTTTACGCTACATTTTTAAACTACATTATGTTATCTTGGTGCGGACTCGAACTAAACTAAACATAACTAAACATAACCAGTGTAAGGGAAAATCTTTGTTTATGTTATGTGATTCTGAAAAATAAAAAATATTGGCCGGTGTATCACTATCTGATTTTTAAATTCTCAGATATCAAAATCGGTACTGGTATCCAATATCGATCATTCCCTAAAACACATGCATGGTGATATAATCTGTACCCCCAGATAAGAAAGAACAATATACTGCACATTTTACATACCCACGCACATTCATGCAAATAACAACAATATTCCATGACGAGAAAAGCAGAAACAAAACTAGATGTCACAGTAAAATGGATGTTCTAGGAGTTCCAGCTCTAATTGTAAAAAGAGAGATCAGATCCGCAATATGCTTGTTTTTCTGCATTGCAGTGTTTTGAACATGTTACACTTATCAGGAACCTGCTCAGGTTTCAGATCATCATCTCTCTGAGCAAACATGTAGCACGCCCGCTGATCTAATGTGAGAGCGTCCATTTTCCTTCATACGTTCACACTTCACATTCATCAGCAAACATGACTGTGTCTGCAAGACAGTACGTGTCTACTCACAACGGGAGAAGTAAAAAACGTGAAATCTACATGAATATCTAAATCCGCTCATATAAACATGGAAAATCCCTGTAATCTCCGCTCACCCTGCAGTGTACATTCTGACAGTGAGGATATGATGTGTATGAGGTTTATGTTGTGTGTCTGTGCACCAGTGGAAGGGTGAGTTCTACCTTGCTCAGGTTCTTGTGCAGCCCCTCATGTGTAGCTCGGAGCAGCGCTCGAATAGAGAAGCTGTCTGTATCTTCCTTATCTACAATCTGAGACTCCTTTAACAATGAGTCAAGCTTCTTCCTGATTTGGGATTCAACCATGTGTTGTGTGGGTCCGTTAGACTGGATAGAGAAGTAAAAAAAACAACAACAAAATAAACAGAAATACAGGAGCATTTTTGAATTAAACAAGCAATATGCTCTTTTTTAAATTCTATAAATAAGGAACAAGGATAAGTGGATTAAGACACTTTGTGGCTATATTTTTAGATATCGTTGAAAAGGGCAGAGATCTTAATTAATTTATTATGCACTCACAGCAGACAATATTTGTACTGCAACAATACTAGTCTGAAATCTTTTATCTTTATGTTTAACTGCTTTACCCTCAGGATGCACCAGCCTTTAGTATTGCACTCATTTAAAGTTCCAACAGCTTGCTAGCTAAAGACATACTCGGCATTTTCGCAGACGTTAGCTGACACTACCTGTTTTGAAAACCAAAACAAATACAGTCCATCTGAAACCTAGACAAGCTGCCTAGGGTAGAACATATGAATACTTGTGCAAAATGGGTGGTTTCTGAATTGACAGGTAAGTAGAGATGCCATCTTCAATTTGTTGTTTACTGATCACTAATGCTTTATTTGCATGATGGCTTGGGAAAACCATCAGAAATGACACCAGAGAGTGAGACAAAGTGGTACCATGCCAAAAAGGAGAGCGAGACAAATAACTGTGGTCCCAGACAGACAAAGAAATACCATACCTGAGTGAACCAGAGATGCCACACTTGAAGGTGAGACAATGCGATATCACACCAGACAGACAGACAGACAGAGAGAGAGAGAGAGAGAGAGAGAGAGAGATAGAGAGAGAGGGAGCACAGAAGAAATAACAGAGAAAGAGATTCTACACCAGAGAGTGAGGTAAAGAGATACCACACCAGAGAGAGAGATACCACAAAAGAAAGAGACAGAGAGAGAACACACATATAAAGAGTCAGATGAATACCACAGAGACAGATAGAGAGAGAGAGAGAGAGAGAGAGAAAGAAAGAGAGAGAGAGACACACACACACACACACACACACACACACACACACACACATACACACATATACACACACACACAGCCCTGTATCACCTTCTTGATTTGACTTATTGTACTACCTATATTTCTTTCTTCTTATATATATATTTTTTTTATTTTATTTTATTTATTTTTTATTATTATTATTTTATTATAATTTTTTTTTTTTACTTTATTCTATTCTATTCTATTTTTTATTTTTTACGTTATTGTTACTGTATTTGTTTTATTGAAACTGTCATTTCAATGCTTTAGCAACACTGTACACGTTTGTGGTCATGCTAATAAAGCTCTTTGAATTGAATTGAATTGAATTGAGAGAGAGAGAGAACAAAATACCACGCAAGAAAGAGAGCGGAAAAGAGATACAACATAGTGAAAAAGCAGTGGAAAGGAGTGAAAAAAACAGATGTCACACCAGACAGAATCAGCGATGCGATACCAAAAAGATTAGCAAAGACAATTACCATATACCCAAGAGAGGACATAGATAGAAGAGATAGATAGACACCATACCACAGCAGAAGCAAATGAGAGATACCACATCAGAGAAAAGAATTACAGAGCAAAAAAGGGACACTACACGAATAAGAGTGAAACAGCACATCAGAGACAGGCAGTGAGATACAGTATCACAGAGTCAGAAAGGAATACAGTGTCAGCAAATACTATATTACATTGAGAGAGAGCGAGAGAGAGAGAGAGCGAGAGAGAGAGAGAGAGAGAGAGAGAGAGCAGGAAAAATGTAACTAGGACAGCAGACTAAAGAGACCAAGATGCAATTTAGCTTTTGAACTTAGCTCTTATACCAGTCTTGCTTCTTTTTAATAAACTTTGTTTTATTGAGCTGCATTTGGGTCCAATTTTCTAAGCTGATCCATGATAATTCTACTCAATGGAGCTACATAAAGCAATATTATGAAACACCCATGCTTTGATACGGACCTAATTTTCTGAAGTCCCATTTGACGGTACCTCCTGTTGAGATAATATTATGCCTCACAGTGTGGAATCTGTATTCTCACCTCAGGAGTTAATTGAACAATGCTGCTGTTGCTGTGTGATTAATTTAGATAGGCATACCAAAATGTGTCTAGGTATAGAGCAGAAGTCTGTTTTATCGAATAAATGCGCAGGTGAAAAGCAGTGATAATAATAGGCCTGACCAGTGACGGCACCAAAGAGAGCATTTTCATTCTCGCGCCAACAGCAGTGGATTTAGACGCGGACTATGAAGATCTAATTGACTTCCCTGGGTGGATCATTAAACGTTAATAAGTGATAACCAAAAAAAAAAAAAAAAAAAAAAACCAAACAAACAGGTATTTAGTTGGGTGGGGAGAGTGAAGAGACAATCACAATTAGCACAACACGCTTAAACGGAAAAAAGATCAAACCTGGATCGGATTATATACAGGTTAGGAATGGCTACATTTCTTAAACTAAAAGTGAACTAAAATATTCTGTGATGCTTATGTGTGGAAGGTTAACAGCAGACTAGATTATATATACCTCAAATATCACTGCTGTGCTAATAATAGTGTTCCTAAAAGGTCAACAAAGTCATTACAATTTCTCCATATTTAACTGCTCTGGATGTCAAAAACACGTTCCGTAGTTTGTTTAATCACATTGTACTGCCTAAAAACTCAGGGATATCAACTGATAACGTAGTGCAGGTTTACAGCAGGAGATGAAAAGGAAGTGTAAATACATTTTATAAGATGAAACGTGATTTTCCCTGTATCACCAGCGTCTTATTTTGATCATTTTCAGTTGAACGGTCATAAGGTATTTATGCTGATGGTAGACTGTGGCTTAAATGATTAAATAGTTCCTACTGCGCATCTGGCATCCAACCAAAATGCCTGCGCACATCGCACTTTTTCCTCACACCCCTGGAATAATTCCTGGCTACGTCGATGTCTTAGATAATTCGCTAATGTGATTTTTATATATATATAATATGACAAAAAAAGAGAAATGAATGGTCATGCAGGACTGAATAAATGAATACAGGAAGAACTGACATACAGGAACATTACTGTCAAAAACTGGTGACCATTATTCTACATGACTTGACCAGTAAACAATATACAAGTAAATTTACTGAGTCGCTATTGATCCGGAACAGTTTGACTTTATGCTCAGTGGTAGTGAGATGGCGGTGTGGGCTGAACAGCATTATGATACAGATCTGACGCACTTAGAGATTCTGCCCTGATTGATGAAATCTAATGATGGATGAGTGGATGCGTTAGAGGGATCTGCCTCCAGGCAGCTCCAAATTGAGAGCAGAGACGAATCCATCCAAAGTTTCAGACTAGAGGCACGAGAAGAAAATGAAAGGAGACGACAGAGAATGGCGAGAAACAAACAATTTAAAAAAGATCGCGTCACAACGAGCCATTTAAGAACAGCTGACTCTTTGACTCTTATGAGTGAAGTTGTGGGTGAGTTAGGAATAATGTCACATGAAATTTAAAATATCACTGAGTTTTATAATATCACTCAGATTAGAACAGTGCATTTGGCAGCTATTAAGCATGATATGGTGAAAACACGTGCAAACCTTTAGTAAATAAGGCCCCATGCATGTTATGTATGTTTTCCAAAAGGCCTTACTGTGCTGTTCTTCAGTTTGAAATCATCCTCAATCTCATCTGCACTATCATCGTCTGAAACCTCCCCCTCCTCGGCATCTGCAGACAGATACGGGGGCAGGCGCTTCCCCTGCAGAGAGACAGAGAGCAGGAGAGACATTCCAAGCGCAGTTTTAACACTGATGCAATTCCAAATCACTCTGAATTGAATGAAACAGCTCTAATAGATGTTAGAAACACAGGAGGTGGTTCTGTAATACTGGGAAAACTAGACATATTATGTCTGTGATCTAAACTGTAATTAGACCTACGATTAGTTCATCACCAATCAAAATAGAAAGCAAGAAGCAGAGGATGAATGTGAATTTCCAAAAATAATATTCGAATATTAAGAAATGTCTATCAGAAATGGCAATTAATCTAGCTAACGATCTTGTCCGAACACGCCTGAGACCCTCATTAACGCTGGGTTTGAGTAAACAAGTCTGGCAGCGTGTGTGTCTGCTCCTCGCAGGAGACACTGCTCATTTTTCACCTGTTGGTCATGAGACTCTCCCCAGACACTTCATGTTGATTTCACGCAGTCATCGGGGAGAGCAAATTAACTTCACCTAGAGCACAGAGCACATAATGATAAACTCTCTCTTTCATAGTCTCACTATAGAGGTGGGAGTCGACGGAGGGAGTCTCGGCATTTTAATGAGGTTTAAAGACCTCAACAGGACAATTCGCTTCGTATCGGACACTCCTTATTATTTCTTCATTCCTGCTTCCTCGGACTGTCAAATTTACATTTTGTTGACGTTAAAGATGAGTGAGAGGAGGCTATTTCACCCTTCACAGGCTCATTTGTAAGGGCACGGCCTCATCCATGGTGTGACATCCTTTGACATTTGTGTGTATGAGTGTGTGAGTTGTTTTTCTCTGTGCGTGTGAAAGAAAGCAATATGGAGTGGGGCAGGCTTTAGACTTTACACAGACAACAGAGAATGCATCCTCTTACACGGCATCAAATAAAAAATGTATGCCATAGCATTGTTGATTCTGATTGGTCAGTAGGTATTGATTAGTTTTCTATACCAGCAGCTCTGACAATAGATTTACATTGATTTAACACTAATACATTATTGTTTCTGTAGTATCCAAGACATGCTGTTATTTGGAGAATAATCAGTGCTCATTATTTTTACAGCAAGAGGAATAGATTTGTATAGTGTTCCTAAATAATGCACTGCTTATTAAGTGGGAGGAAACATTTCTGAAAAGAAAATCCTAGCAAGCAGAGACGAAAAACAGAACAGCTACATTGTCAAAAAACCTGAAATGCTATGGTATATCCTGGCACCTCTGCAAGGTCCGAATAAAGAACTGAGCTACGAGACTAAGCTATGCATTGCCCCGCTTCACATCGTGCTTAAAAACAAACCTACCCATGATAAAATCAATGTAACACACGGTTTCACATGGCCTTAGTAAAATGGTAAAATCCAGCGTTTGATAAAAAAAATCTATTTAATCTGCTGTTAATAATATTCACAATAAGCATTTCTTCCACTATCCAATGTACTCCGTTGACAGTAAGCTTTGGAGATGAAACCTGGAACATTAATACAGAATAAAATTTTTGTCATGCTGTCTCAGATGTGCATATACTGAGCATTTTAGAACGGCTTCAGGGAAAACTAAAATAACATATTAGCGTTATATAGCAAGGAAGGAGGATCTGAGTCATAAAGAAGTCAATATGTGTATATTTATCACACCTTAATTAAAATCTTGCCCTTCAGACTGTTGGGACTGGGCAGCTGTTTGGAGTCCTTGTTCAAGATGTTACCCAAGTCCAGCTTCTCTTTAAAGATCTCCTTCAGGTGTTGAGCGATCTTCTTTTGCTGCTGGACACTACAGTGGTTCTCGATGGACAGGATTACTGGGTATCTGGCAGAGAGAGAGAGAGAGAGAGAGAGAGAGAGAGAGAGAGAGATTGCATATCCATGATTAAATAAGTACAGCAGCTTCTTACCTCTTTTTTTTTTTTTTTACCTTCACTTAAATGTTTATTCTCATTTTTTTCTTAGTCACACACTCACACTGACATTTTCAATATCTAATTTTTCCTTTTATTCTTTTTTCCCCCATATTCTGCTACAGGAAAATAATCAACAATGTGACCACCCTGAACTACTCGGGCACACACAGGCTCAGAAAAAGTCATTTTCAATCTGATGCATTGCAAGTACACTTGAAACCACATGTTTTAAAGCATGTGTTTATATCTATCAGAAAATGCCAGGAGCGATGTACAAAAGAAAGTTTCATTTTAAATAAAAGTGCTGTTTTTATTTTCTATTTAAAGCAAATTAAATGTGGTCATGAGCGAGGCAGGAACTTAATGTCAAGCCTGTGAGGGAGCCAGAAAACAAGCTTGAGGGCTCAGAGCTCTCCATGTGAGACATTTCCAACACACTGGGGAGAGGGGAAGCTACAGTGAGGGGTAAGGGTCATAAGTGTGTGTGTGTGTGTGTGTGTACACTCATCTGTAACTTGCACACCGAGGTCCATATTAAATACATAAATCTGACACAGTTGATTATTAGCATCATCCCTTTAAAGTGGGCAATTTCCAATTTTCTTTAAGAAGAGCTCATCAAATTGCCCAATACACTGGTATTATATTATTAAGTAGACAACTCAAATTAGCAAATAAAACATGGGACAAAATAGCCGACATCTTACAAAACAGAATGCATTACAATTTTATTACCTCAATTTAATATCTCATGACTTCATTACATAACTGTTGGTGCACAATGTATGGAAAACAGAATGCAAAATTATAGCATGCGCTGGATCAAGTGCCATTTTAAAGTAATGAGGGTAGGAAGCATTTTTTTGTTTTGTTTTGTTTTGTTTTAATTAAACCAAATTTGCAGTAATTAATGTGATAATTACACCTATCATTTTTCATGTGTTAGCAATATACGAGACTCCTGTTAGATTTATTTCAGTGCTCGCCATCTTGCCATTCATATCAATCTTAAATTATGATCATCTTCTCAAGATCTTCAGGTTACAATGTGATGCAAAAAAAATGATAATGTTTCAAATATGTCAAGGAGACGCTGAATGACTTGCTGATCCAGATGGTCTGACTACGGCTGTCAATATCTTAAACGAAAGTTTGGCTGTTAAAAAAGGTTTCAAATAAGCTGATAGAATTCATGCTGATGTTTTTGTGCTGCAAAAATCAGGTGCGGCCATTAAAGAAACCTCCTCCTCCTCCTCTGACTTTTTTAATATTAAAACCACCGAAAACTCAGCCCTGGGAATGCAATTTTTAATGGTCTATGGAAAAAACAAGTATTCATCTTTTATAGCCTTTTACCATGAAAAGGAATGATGGACATCCTTGCACACTTAATTACATGCATTTTATAATACAAAGTGAAAAAGGCAAAGGGAGGCATGATTATTATCTTATGAGGGATGATGTATGGTATCTGCATGTGGTAAAGCGCTCATTCTTTATGTAAAGTCATTAGTAAAGGCAGGTGGTTGTATGACGATAAACTATCATTATGAACCAGACAAGTAAGCATTTTGGCAGCTGACAGAGGGCTGGCATTGTAGCTGCACTCTACTGCACTATGGCTCATCAATTATTACTGCTTTCATTTCACAGAATTACCCACAACAAGGTTCTCCAGCTAATTCCCCTCCGTCTCTCTGGGTCTCATCACTGCCACAGTATTGAACAGTTAACTTTCTAAGACATGGTTGAAATATAAATTCTCACAGCGTTGTTGAATTCTCAATTCTGATACAGGGTGTTGATTAATTTTCCATTACAGCAGCTCACAGGTTCGTACTAATGTGCTCGTTTTAACGCTAATGTCCGCAACATTAAATGTAACTATAAATGGACAAAAAGTATAGCATGTTATGCTTTATAGCGGCAGTAGGTAATCTGTATAAAAAGACATTTTGGTCATATTTGTTGCTAAAACTGTCACAGTCCTGACTTTAGTACATGATACAGATAATCTAATATAATGGGACCTGGAAATTGTACTTTTCAAATTTTTAAGCTAAGTCCACTCTCTTCTGAATCCTACCGACCGCAGCTTTAATATGTTAAAACACTGTATTTGTTGGCATATTGTGAATGGTATAAGAGAAATAACACTCTTCAAGGCATGTTGTTATTAACAGTAACTTCAGTACAGTAACTCCACTTCATCACAGCATAACAGCATGCGCCAGATGTTATATTAATTATATAAATTGTTCCAATTCCCAAAATTCGGCAATTTTTATACGTACTCGTTGTTGATGAAGGCGTATTTGTCGATGGTCTCGATAACAGATTTGAAGGTGATTTTGGAGGTAAGGGTGTATCCGTGCTGTACCATGGGTTCACCATCTGGACCATCCCAGCAGTCAACTGCTCAGACACACACACACACACACACACACACACACACACACACACACACACACACAGAGTTGAGTGTCAGAGAACACTGTAAAACAGCACACATTTATGTATGCATATGAATAAATGAATTTGATTAGATGGATGGATGGATGGATGGCTAGAGGATGGATAGATGGACAGATGGATGGACTAGATAATTGTCTAAAGTATTACTGAAATTATTTGAATCAGCAATCACAATTTGAACTACAGAGTCAATTTGAATGGATGGATGGTGTATAGACATGTATATCAATAACTCTCAGTAGGTAAATAAACTGATGAATGGTAAGATTATTTATGCCTCATTTACTTGAAAAATCCTGAATCCATTTTTATCTCCTAAACTAAACAGGAAGTAACACACTAATGCCAGTAGTTTGCATGACTCTGGAACTGATATAAATTAAATATAACCAAAAATACTCATAAAGGCCATTAATGAATTAACCTTCCACGCAGCGGCAGCCGGCCTGCAGGACCCAGGCATACATATCTGTCTTGGAGTGTGAGAGGAGCTGGTCTCCAGTCAGATATGTATTGTGAGAGGAAGCTACGAAGTAATTACACAGCGGCTGGTCCATGTCCTGATTAACTTCATTATGCTGAGGGTTAAAGACGTCACACGTTGGACTGCGCATGAAATTAGTGAAACCTGTATGGGTGAAGAGAGAAGAAGAAAATCTGCAATAACTTGACTTTTTTACAGCTTCTAAAAGTCAGTTTTTCAAATGCTAAATACTGTAGATCATTTGTTAAGTATATATATATATATGACGCATCATGTTCATTCATCCTTAACGGCTTAAACCTTGCAGTAAAAACATCAGGTGTGTGTGTGCATCATTGCGTGCGTGTATGTGTGTGTTCGAACTGACAGCAGATGCACATCGTGAATGAATTAGCCCACACAACAAGCATCTAATGTTCTCTGATCCTGGGAATCACAGCCACTGATCACACACTCTCTGTACTGGCACTGGCTGACAGTGACACAATTGCTTATCTACATACACACGCACATACACACAGACGCATAGTAGGTGTACACACACACAGCTAGAAGTTCACTGGCATGGAAACACATACAAAAAAAGAAAAATGTATATTAGACGGAACACACATCAACACACATACACATGTGCAGACATGAAAATATAGAAAGATCTAAAAAGGAAAGGAGAGGACTGTGCTTTCCACTTTTGTGCAACGGCTACTGTGCTGATAGCAGTAAGGATTTCGGGTGCATGACTGACACACTACTTCCACAGACCATCAGTTCCAGCAGCTTTACTCACACAGTGAGTATGCTTTCTCTCTCTCTCTCTCACTCTCGCTCTCTCTTTCTTTGCACATACAGAGTAAGGGGTCAAAGCTCAATCCCCCAGCAGAGAAAATCACTGAAAACAGCACTTTATGTTTCTACATATTATATATAGACCAATAGAGCAACCTCTTCCAACCAGTCCTATTTCACAATTAGCCTCTGGCATGTTAAAATGTCACTGGTTTCTCCTTTTTAATTTATGGGCCACTTCCACAGCAGTAGCACTCTGTATACACACACTCACACACACACACACACACACACACACACACACACACACATAATGTAATGTGTAATTAAAAATATGTCCAATGATAAACTGTTTGATTATTATATATAATGCCCAGATTACTAAAATATTTTAAATGATTTATGAACAGGCAAGACATTAAAAACACAGAACCTCATAATATAAGCTTGATGCTCCCCAAGTCTTTTTTTTTTTTTTTTTCAAAACTAATAAATAAAAAAAAGAATAATATTAAAACTCAGGACTTATATTAACAAATTTGACCAAATCATCCAGCTACTGTATATAATCCGAATCAATGCTGCAACGTAACTATAAATTATAATTTCTACAGGAACAACTATAGACGCTGCACTTATAATTAATGGATAAAAACATTTACCAGAGGGGAAAAAAAAAACTTTAAAAGTGAAGTTTTCTATAACGTTTAACATTTATGGAAGAAGTCTAGCGTGTCTACGCTTTTTAACAGTCATATGTAAGGACAAGGTAAAGTCTTTAGGACAAAGCATTTTATTGTCTTGTTCAAGAGAGAGCAAAAAGAAAGGCTGGTGAAGGAAAGCAATTATAGCATAAGTGATAACAGGAACTAACATGTTTCATGTTCATTGCATGCCATTAAATGTAACTACAAACGGATAAAAAAGCATGTCATTCTTTGGTAAAATAAAATTTTAATAAAAAATTGTAGTAGTTGGGGAATTGCTGTGATAAAAGAGAAATGGAACACTGTTATGGGAAAATTATAAATATCAGGGTGTTAAAGCATCAAACCCCTCTGCTATTATTATTATTATTATTATTTTCCTATAACAGCATGTACCATTATATTTTATTCCTTATTTCAATTACATAAACAGGAGAACAGGATGATGGGCGTCTATATGCCTGTCTGTCTATATCTGACTATTCATTTATGTACAATTTATCATATAAAAACATCCACAATTAAATACAAACATCAGGTAGGAAGAGAGAGCAAGATAAAGTTACTGAAATACTAACAGAACTGACCTTCAATACCCAAGATGCCCTTCTGCTTGTTTTCTTCAGACACTTCAAACCTGTCAATGATGTCCAAGCAGAACTCAGTTGTCACATTAGACATCTGGGGTTTGGGACACAGAGACAGTCAAGAGTCAAAACTCTCAGATACACAATGTCATTATATCCTCACTCTCTTTCTGTCAAATGTATCACAACAGCTTTTAAACTGTGACATTCGCTTGTTTCACATAATTTTCTTTCAAATCCCTTCCTCACGCTCACACAGTGTAACATTCTCTCTCTCTCTCTCTCTCTCTCTCTCTCTCTCTCTCTCTCTCAGTTCTCCTTCTCTTCTTTTCCTTCTTTCCAAAGCAGATGAGGGGATCAGGATCAGAGACAGAGAGAGAAAGAGCAGGAGTTTAAAACCACAGAGGACTCCGTGTGTGAGGCTGCCGTTTTGGTGTGTGTATTTTGTAGGAAGACCTGCAAAAATTCAAGGGTGATGGAACTCAAGACTCAGAAAGAGAAGAGACAGAAAAGGTGAAATTAATCTCACAAAAAGATATTAGTCTAACATAGTCTTCTGTAAAAGTAAAAGGAGACAAACACAGAAAGGAAAGAATAAACAGATGAAAGATGCAGGGGTCAATGCATGGTAGGAATGGATGAATGGATGGATGGACACAGATGAATGTGTGACTGAATATTCACCTGATAAAGTCACTATATATTGTGGATGGATAGATGGAATAATAAATGAATGGACAGTTAGATATAAGAATAAATAAAATGTAAAGGTGGTTCATGGATAGACAGATGAATGGAAATATGGGTAATCCTCTAAATCACCTGAAAATGGATGGATGGATGGGTTGATGATGGATAAACGGGTTGTTTAAAACAAAAGTTGTTGCTGATTGTGACAGGTAGCTACTGGGTATGCACAAATATAGTTTTGGTTTTACTGGATCACGTAGGAACTCTGAGAAATAGACATTTATATGTTTACTGACAATAACGTATTTAGTCACGTTTATGTTTCGCA
>JAQQZR010000037.1:1957003-1969401 GCA_030068235.1 Notoglanidium macrostoma | reverse complement strand
TCTCACCCCAAGATGCTGGGATTGACTCCAGCTTCCCCGCCACCCAGACGGATAAAGCGCTATAGATAATGGATGGACGGATGGATGGAAGTGGTTTAGACAGAAAAACATTATATTACTGCATGTGTGGTACTACGTGAACTGCCATCTTGTGCCTTATTGAATTACACTTCTGTGTACACATTTAGGGCCTGGTATAGATATCATTTTGTAATAAATACAAAAAAACTGCCAAGGGTATTGATTGGTATCTTCTACACTTGTACTTCCTAAGTTGTGATTAAAAAATGGATTCACCAAACACCTTTGTAAAATGTCATTGATGGTGACAGTTATTCTCTCCTAATCACGTTTTCCTTTAGTTTCCGTCCATTTACCTGGAACATCTGCTTCACTTTGCGACGAGGCAGGTTGACGTTCATCTTGTGGAGCAGCTGGTAGATTTCATCAATATTTAAGAGCCCGTCTCCGTTCTTATCAGCCTCCTCAAACGTCTGCTTCATCCACTTTCACTCGGGGTTAAGGAAAGATGTCATTTTCAGTCATAATGGTAATAAAGTTTAACTTTAGACAGAGATCTTTAAAAGGACCTGCTGCGTCTTCAGATTAGCGTTTATGTGACGCATTGTGCATGGCAAGTGGGCAGATTCCCTGTCATAAACCCAGTTAGCTTCACCATATGATGAGCTCATCCCCCTGCCCGCTTTATTCTCTAGTACAACAACCTTAATGGATTGAGGGAGGTCTCACCACTGCCTGACCCAGAGTGCTGTCTAAATAAATTATAGAGAACAGTGTGTGTGTGTGTGTGTGTGTGCGCACAAAGACGATCCTCACAATACCAGCACATATCCAGTTTTTTCCTAATGCATAACCCCAGCTGCTGAGGCGTGTTTTAATGCTTCGTGGCCCTTACATGCAGCTCATGCTCTGGATTATGTACCTCCCTGTCATGATTTTACATCTTACTGCTTTCAAAGCAAATGCTCCACTTCATTCATACTTACTTAATCCATTCACTGTAGATTTGTTCACGCGATTTGGAGGTGCGAAAGACAACCACAGGAAATTGCGTGGGGGGTGTACGTGACGAAAAGTGAAAGATCTGACATTCAGAAAGACAAGGTGGGCTGTGTGAAAATAAATATTTCAGGAATTCGAACGGTCGTACAGCACGAGCATTACGATAAATCTACATTAAGAAAACAACGGAAAGCGTGTTTACTCAAAATAAAGTGGAAAATTGAGTTGCTTGTAAGGGTAGCTGGTAGATTTTGTCAAATCTTCATGTGAAACATGTTCCTGGAATGAACACTTCCAGTTATTTGTATAATAATTCTTCCATATTTATATTCTTAAAGATATTTGAATAATAATCTAGCTCAGAAGTGCCTCAAGTCTGGCCTGTCCCAAAACTGGAAGAACAAAACACGTGGAATGAGGTTTTCTGTATCGCGCCAAGGTTCTTCCCCAGGGACACTAAGAGAACAGCTGGGTAAAGAATGCAGAGGTTAGGGGTATCTGGATTTGGAAGTTCCCAAGATGGTCAGCTTCAGGCAGGAGACGTAAGATTTTTATTAATTAATGCATACAGTAACTGTGTTCATTCCTCTTTTAGACTATTTCTGTGTGTTTATACTTTATCTTTGGTCTGGTTTTTTGTCACCTGTGTATGTGTGTTCTTGTGTATGCAGGCATACAGTGTATATTTTCTCACTCTTCTTGTTTCTGTGGATGTATGTTATTCTTTGCCTCCCCGAAAAAAGCTTCTAGCTCCATGTCATACTCAATTATCCATCAAAACAGGAGTCAAGCCAGGACTCGTGCTCTTTAGCTTGGAAACAGAGTGTGGATGCTTCAGTTGTGTATGTGAGGAAGTGTGTCACAGGACTGTCCTTTTTGCTGTGTCAGAAGCCATACGGTGTGTGGCTGATATCACGTGCATGCTCCGTTCGTGAGGCACAAAAAAAAGACGTCTCAGATTGACATTATATCACAGAAGACACGATCTGGACTTCTTACATCTCTCTATCAGATTTTTTTGGTCTCTGGAGCTCGGGCTATACACTTCACTGTGGCTGCCTTCGCATGGTGATAGTTTGACATCTGTATATAGTTCTTAAAACTAAAGACTTTCCCTGAACTGAAATATTTTCTCTTACAAGTACATGTGTCTCAACCGCAAGTAAGGTTCTAGCATGTCAAAATCTGGTTACATTCAAAGGTAATAAAAAAGAGAATTGTAATTAAAGAGTTGATTCCAACTGTCTAATAATAAAACAGGATTTGCTACCTTGCTAATAAACATGGCCATTGGTTTTAAGCTTAGCTTGCTTGCTGGCAAACTGGACTGCTGATTGTAATTACATAAAATAAGTTATCCTAAACCTGAGTTTTAACTGAATGTATAGTTAGCTTACCATTGGCTTTGTTATAGCTACCGCTGAAAAGCGATATTAGCTCAACTAACTACTTTATCTGGCTAACTTATGGTAGCTGGTTGGGTCCACTTGTCAAATTGGAAAAAGCTAAGCAGACAAAGTCAATTTCAAGTGAAGAAGAGTACAACCCAAGCATGTAGTTTAGTAGCTGAAGGTTAAGGACCTTACACTGGGATTTGAACTCACAACCTTAAAGTCGTAATCTAAAACCACTACCAGAATGCCATCTCCCTGTACCAATCAGCGAAGAAGGTCTTTCATTCCTCCACCCATCCACCCACCACTGCTGATATAAAGGATATTGGTCGTGGGTTCTTTGTCTTTTGGCCAATGAGTCCTCATCACTGATGCCCGCCATCAGGTACCTGAGTCCCGTCACCCATGTCCTCGCTTCCTCTGCATTTGATGTCACCAAGTCCAGAGAATCCATGTGGTTGCCATGGTAAATGGTGAAACAGCATCCGGGGTCAAAGTTCCCATCGGCATGCCGATGGAAGATATCACTCTGTCGACCTTCAGTAACCTTGTAGAGTGAGTCAATGGTGACTGAGAAAGAGAGCACAGTGACCAGGCCGTGTCCGAATCAGTACATCAGCAAACATCTATAAATGCATTCTAAATTAACATTACTTATTAACCGAAAAGCAAACGGTGACTGACGTAACTGCAATATTAATTTGAGTGAACGATTCAAGCATTGCTCGCACAAAGGGCGAAGGTGATGTGCAGAAATGTGTTGACTGTAATGAAGATATCAGATTCTATCACGGGGTAAACAAATGTCTGGACATCATATTTTCTCCTGCCTAATTTTTCTCTCTTCTGCTGACGACAATATCAGTGTGTAATGAATCTTATCGCACTTCCCCATCACGCACACTGTCGCACTCACTCTGTCTCTCTCTTATACACCTCCGGCAGAAAGTCCTTATCGCAGACTTATCAGAAGTTCTTTAATCACGTTGGATTTTTTCAGAAACCTAAATCTTGAGCGGCATCTGAAATATTACGCAGCAGTTCATGAAATCAGGGTTTTTTTTTTTTTCATGACATGATAGTAATCTAATCTGCGCACATCATCGGTGGAGCAGAGCGTTCCTTCATATCGGAGCTGTCAAAAGCAAGCTCCTTCAACAGGCAACGAGCTAGACACAATCTGCTCCTTTTTCATTTTTTAATTATGCAAATGGCGAGTAACAAAGAGGCTTATCTTGCACAGACAGACGTTAAATGGGATGGCAGACAGGCAGGTTAGAGAGAGAGATAAAAATGAAGTGTGAATTAAGGGAGACGGAATTAGAGCTAAAGAATGACAATCAGTACGTGTCATTGTGTTTGGCCTTTAATGTACCTGATGTGTGCTAGGACACAGCAACCAAATCAGAGGACCTCGCTGTGTGATTATTATCTACCTCATGAACCGCCTACTCTGCATGATGAACAAAGCACTTACATGGGATAATCCCTGACCCACTCACACCAGCTTAACTTACAGCAGACCATACACCATATTAATACCTTACACTAATTCACATACATTAGATGTGCTGTTTACAGCAGGCCATCTCCTGCATGTGACTTGGTGCATCCTATACATGCCTGTTTCAAGGCCTCTGAATATGGGTCCAAGTACCAAATATGCACTAGCCATAATGTCATACATGTTTTTATTTCAGAACCAAAGGTTTTAATCCTTGAAATTTATTTGTGATTGATATACATGCAATACAGAAACATACAGTATATCAGCTCAGGAAAGCCTTTTGAATCGTTCAGAAAAATTCTAAATTTCACTACTTGAAGGGGTTTCCTAGGCCACTGCACACGTGTGTTTCATTAAAACATACAAGTATAATGTGGATTAAAGGCATTTAAACAGTGCGTCGAAATTTCTACATAAATGCAAATGTGTCTAGACAAGAGCGAGTGATTTTTCAAAAGAAACCTTTTTATACAGGGTTTGTTTAAATGTTAGTGGAATTGAGTGGGAATACGAGAGCAAACAAAAGCTTTAGTAAATCAGGACCTTTGTGTGTGAATGTGTGTATGAGTAAAAGATTATGTTGAGTATGAAGAGTATGAGTATGTTTGTGCTTACTCTTGGCTTTCTCGCTCTTACGGGAAGGCCTCCAGCGGATACAGGAGCGATGCTCATCCAGGTAGAAGAGACGAACCAGGCCCTTGGAGCCGTTCTTCAGTTTCACCATCTGAGTGCCTGACTGCATCACACTCATACATCTCTCAACTGTGGAAACACACACACACACACACACACACACACACACACACACACACACACACACCAGTGAGTCGATAACAAGTAACACCTGAGCCAAAAATAGATGCTGCGATTTCTACCCAAATTAGAATGAAACACCGAAATATTTTAATCTTCCATCTGCAGAACAAGAACAGGTTACTTTTTTTTTAGTCAATAGATTGACGGGTGTCTTCATGGTTTGGATACGAACGAGATGGTAATTGGCCACAATCTGCTGCTGCATTACGAGTGAGAGCTGTGTGTCATGTACAGGTTGGAGGTAATTGTGGAACGAACACAAAACTGACAGAATAGCACACCGATTCCAGAAATGGAAAGGCGAAGGCAGATATCCAGGGAGAACACCACTGACGCAATGCTGCCGAATTCGCCTGCAACTCTAACCGTGCGTAATGAGGCATCTGGAGGAGAGTCGAACTCACATTTAGCCTCAGAAGCACTCAAAGTTCTCAAAGGCATCAAAAAGTAAATAACCTCTGCTTCTCTGTGAAAAGTGATTGTGGTGGGGCAACACAGAGAGAGAGAGAGAGAGAGAGAGAGAGAGAGAGAGAGAGTGCTGAGTGAGTAATACTTGCCTATGCCCTTTCATAGAACGACTTCATTCAAAACGTGATCTCTCGAAAGTATTTTTTTATTTATAAATTTTTTTTCAGAAGACAGCACTGATAAAGACGATGATCTGAAAACCCAGAAATACCCCCTGAATATAAAGAGAAACTTCAAAATGGATTCACCCCAGAGTCTATCCTGATGTCGTCTGTGTGTTCACAGGTTCTCCAATTTCCTCTCACCTCCCAAAAACTTGCAACTCTAAAGCTGTCCCTAGCTGTGTAAATGTGTGTGTGCTTCATGCCCTGCGATGTACTGGTGCCCCATCCAGGGTGTATCCCAGCATTTGTGAGTCTCAGGACATAAATACCCAGACGCTGTTAAGGTATTACAGAATAAAAACTTTAATTTGCACATCAATTTGACTGTTGCTTTTTTAGGCAAACCATTTGAAATTCAACAATCGCTTGTCTTTTAGCTACCACCAGCCTGTTATCTTGCACAGTCAGCTGATCGTCCTGCCGCTAGGTAATCCGACTTATTCTGCAGTATCATAATGTCTCATGCCTAACAGAATGAACTGATCACCTAATATTAGCTAGGTAGTTAAGATATAAGTTACGGTTGGAAGGGCAAAGGATTGCTTAGCCCTGTATTGCGGAGGGAATGTACGGGCTTTCTCCTATGTGCATTTCTGAAACAAAAAGCAGTAACTCTAGCTAGCTAGCTAGATATTACAGCGTAGAGAACAAAAACTATCAATTACTAAAATGGACAGAAACACACCAAACAAAACAATCACTCACAGGATTTTTCCTTCAAAACAATTTTGAAACTGGATGACAATACCAAATATAGCTGCAAGTAGCAATGAGGGGGTCAAGCACACTATCACCATACACATGAATCAGCTTTTAAAGGAAAACACATCAGCAGTTATTAGCCAAAACACATTTTTGCTTATTGCAGCACCCTCCAGTGGTGAAGATATGCAAACATTTTTGTGCTTCCTCAGAATGAGGTCCTGAGTCCGTATAACAACTTTTGGTTTTGATACGTCAAAGTGTTGTTGAGTAATGACCTCACTTCCTGTTTTGCAGCTTCACCGCCATTTTCGATTAATCGTAATAGACGACTTCTGTCTCTGCCGTAGGATCTCCCAAGGTACACCCAGACACAAAGATTTCTTTTTTAAGGCTAACACAGCAACAGTTACTGGGCAAAATGCATTTTTACTTATTGTGGCACCCCCCAGTGGACAAATGACTCGGGTTGTCAGGAAGGTGTACTAAGTCTGTGTACCTGTGTTGCTGATACATGACCTCACTTCTTGTTTGGCCACTAATTTTCGATTGGCTGCAATGGAGAAACCAATTCAAATATGAAAAATGCATATGAATTTTTGTGAGATTTGGTCTGAAGATCACCTGTAGCAAATTTGGTGAAAATTGTACAAAATTTGTGGCCCGCGATTTTTATTTTATTTATTTTATTTTATTTTTTTTTGCTTTTACTTTTTCATAAAATCCAATATGATATTGACACCATTGAACTTGAAAGTGAACCAAGGAATCCAATGTTGACAAGGAATCCAATGATTTTGAAAATTGGGCATACGCTTCAAAAGTTACATGCATAAACGCACCTCCAAACTTTACTTGTTGGTGGCGCTGGAGCACTCAAGGTGCAAACATGAAATTTAGTAAAAGACTGAACTGTTCTCAATCAAATTGTGCCAAATTTTTTTGGCCATACATTTCTAAGTTCTGCCATAGACAAGCTAGCCAGAAGAAGAAGAAAAGGAATAATAAGGAATAATTAAAAATAATAATAACATTAATAATTGATGTATTAATGATTTATAATCAAATTGTAATTATTTCGATTACAAATTATTGTTTATATTAAATATTCTCAATGTCTCTCTCTTGATTTGCTGCTGGGTCTTGCCTGCTACTGTATAGTCAGACTTCTTTCATGCCTAAAGTTGTCTGATGAAATGCCATGCTTGATGAAATGTCTACTGAGCAGATATATGTACAAAGTTCCTGACACTCCTGACATACCACTGATTGTGGATTACTATTACAGTAATCCACTGATTGTCAGGGTGACTCACAGAAGCTCAGTAACATATCATAAAACATTTTTGTTTTTTAATTTTAACAAAAAGTCCGGCAGCTCTCAAGAGCAAAATAAATAATGTGAACTAATAAAAGAAAGTCCTGTTTATACGGCACAGTATATAAAATGCTCCAACAATGCCAATAAATAAATGATTGAACATGTTTAAACAGCCTTGTTATGAGAAAGAAATTATTCCTTACTGTAGATGCAAAAAAGTTGAAACGTGTTCATTAGAAATCTTTGAAGGTAACAAATTTAAACCGTTTCAATGCCTGTATTAGGACGCAGATAAACAGCAACGTGATCTGAATTATTTTAAGGAAGCTTTAGCGAGGAATGGAACAGGCAATTATCTACACACAAAACACATACACACACATGGATATTCTCATGAAGTGTTATAGAAGTGGGAGCTCAAAATCGTCTGCTGGAGGCGAAAGGAGATTGCTCATCAACACTGAAGAGTCTTTCCCTCTTAGCAGCCCACAGTGGCTGTGAAAACAAACCTGAAGTAAACCAAAGACTTTTCAAATACAATAAATACACACAGACACTTTTTCACCCTCAGCCCGTTATAAAACAGGCTCTCTCTCTCTCGCTCTCTCTCTCTCTCTCTCTCTTATATATATATACACATTTATATTGTATCTGTGTAGAAATTTTATATTTGTATATATATATATATATATATATATATATATATATACACACACAGACAGACACATACACATGCACAGGCATAATTGCGCATTCCTCCAGGCCTTGTTTTAGCAAGGTTTAATGGCAATAGACAGCTACATTGTCACCCAGCCACTACACATCAGTGTAAACATGCAGGCAAATAAAACAAGTGAAGCGCGAGACAGAGAAAGACAGGGAAAGACAAATAGACACGAGCAAGAAGAGCAAGAGAACAAGTAGGTTAACTGATCATGTGTGTGACAGAGAAGAAAAAGTCGACAGGTTTTTACATTGATGCATGAATGAGCGATGATGCTTGCTTGATACCGAAACAAGAAAAAAACAACCTTTGTATTCTAACACAGTTCAACCCAGATTGCTGTCCATTTATGCCAGACTTTTTCCTCCCATGGTGCTTTCGGACATTTTTTTTGTACTGAAAAACCACTAAGATTTTTAGCTGATGATAAAATCAGCGCATAAGCTGTGCACACTATAACTATCACAGCACTCTTAATAGTACTAAATGGTAACTAAATGAAATTCCTTCTTCTTCAGTAACCACGTTACCCTGGGAACCGTCAAAGGGTTCCACATGACTTATTGCTGCTTATCAGAGAGGCTTACATGTAAAACTTTCACTGGATGCTGAGAAAAACATTTAGTGTTAAAGCAGTCTTAATGACATGTCAGTTAATTTGAAATAGTGGCCCACAGAGACAGAAAGCGACAGGGTGAATGAGCAGGAATGTGTGTTAAGAAGCATTGTCTTTCACACCCTTGTCCGTGCCAATCGGATTGTGGATTAGAGCCCAGTCTGTAGAGAACAGATAGTGAAAGTGTGTTCTCGTCCTCTATCTGTCTGTTAGAACATCCATATGCAACAAAAAATGAAAGAATTTCTAAATGGGATTTCACTTATTAACTGCTCGACCTTAATGGGCAGTCTTGGGCTTCTCTGAGGAGAGGAAGGCAGAATCTTTATTTTTCCAATGCTCACAAATTACTGCTACAATGAACATCATGGCTCATGAAATCATCCTAATTGAAATGTATGAGAGAGTAAAAAAGAAAGCGAGAGGTGAGACTGATTTCCTTTTCATTTGTCTGCACATAGACACATCTTCCATTTTAACTCTGTAAATGAAGCATTCTTTCCATTACAACTTAATTTAGCCAAACAATTGTACCAAACCTCTTGCCCATTCTTCCTGACAACACTGGTGTAGCTCATTCAGGTTTGTGCTCCAAATGTGGCCAAACAGTTCAATTTGTTTCATCTGACCATAAAACACTTCTCCAAAAGGCTGGTGATTACCATTGAATCAGAAACTTCTTCCTTGCACTTTCAGGCCATGGCGATGTATAGGTCTTTTAATGGTGGATGAACACACTTTGGGACCTGATGCCTCCAACTCTTTCACCAGTTCCTTTCTTGTTGTCCTGGGGTTCAGATGAACCTTTTGGAGTTCATTCATCTCAGTTGATTTGTGCCTCCTTCTGAATGATGCAGTGAGTGTGTGGTCCTAAGATTTTTTTTATATTTACATACAATGGTTTGTACAGATGCTTGTGGTACCTTAAGTTGTTTGAAAATTGCTCCTAAGGAGGAACAAGACGTATGGTGGTGCCATTTTATTCCTGAGGTCTTGTCTAAGTTGCCTGGATTTTGCACGTTATCAATAGTAAAATTGTGCTGGCTCTAAATACAGCCATATGCACACTTGCAATTAACTCTTAATTATAACCATTGGCCAATCAGAAGCTTTTAAAAGTAATTCCATCAATTTCTGGAATCTTCCAGACTGTTTAAAGAGATTTGGTACATTTGGTATAACTAAATGTTTGACCCATCGGAATTCTGACATCTGCCAAATGCCACAAAAGATACAGTGAAACATGGCTGAATTAAATAAGTCAATTAAATCAGTCTCTAATTGATTGTTTTGAAAGTAGTTCTGATATTAACAAAGTAAATGCCTTAATTGACTTGCCGAAAGAAATGTATGGTAACATGTAATGTGTGGAGTTGTGAAAAACTGACATTAAATATCTTTAGACAAGGTGTATGTAAACTTTTGGCATCAACTCTACTCTCTACTGTTGTTTTTTCACATGATATACTCCTTAAACCTTCATCTTAATATTGTAAAAAAAAAAAAAAAAAAAAAAAAGTTAAATAAATAAATACATAAATAACACTTAACATCCACACTATAAAAATTACAATCCACAATCTAAGAGCTTGGCAAACCAGGCAGGAGTGAGAAAACTGCAGTCTAACAAAGGCCACAAAGTTGGAACCTATGGCATGTTTTCCTTTATGTGACTGTTTACAGTCACAGAAGAAATAATATTGCAAGCAAATCAACTGCCATGTTACATATTTATGAAAGTATTGTAAAAAAAAAAAAATGCATCAGAAGATTTTCAGAACCATTTACAAATGTACTCAGGGCAATATACACTACTCATATTCAAAACTGATAAATTAAATTAAAAAAAGGATGGTGAACCAGCAAGAACAATAAAACCAGAACTTAATGGTTTGGTGAGCCAGCCAGGAGTGAGAAATAAACACATAGTCAACATGCCAAAGAAGTTTTCAATTTAAATAATGTGCAATCAAATTACTTTGAAATTATTAATTTAATGAATTAATCAAATTACTATGAAATCATAACAAACCAAAAAAAATTATTTTAACAAGATATTTTTCAACTTATAAATACAGTAGAATCTCCAAATGTAAATCATTGTATCCCTTTATCCAGATAACCCAATTGCACCGAAGCACCAGTACTTTTAGCTTCGGCGATAAAGAAAAAAAACCAAAATAAGTATCACTGCAAACCTTTCCAAACCTAATGTTTGTTTATTTACAAGAACACATGTGCAAAACATATATATTGTATTAGCCATGTGTTAATTAAAACCTGGATAATAACAGAATATTAACAGTTATAGCAATAACAATTCTCTCAAACAGTTTGGCGAGCCAGCCAGAAAACTGGAAACCCAAATCTTTTTTCCATACAAAAATACATGCACAAAACAGGTCAAACTGGCCATATGTTAATTAGGCAAGGTATACATACTGCATGCATCAGTTACTAAATGGGCTGTTTGCAATAATTAACTATAAAGTAATTATAATTAACAGTTCTTGTAGAACATCTTTGATATTCTCAAAGTGAATTTAAATAATCATGTTAGAGTTTAACTGATCACAGTTTCTAATTAGATTTCTTTAACATGCCCTTAGTCTTGGTCTGAAATGACACGTACAGCAGATGCACACAGGCTGGTCCAAACTGGGTTTCAGATAAGATCTTCAAGTATAACTGTCAAACACCTATGAGGAAGCTTGAATGCTTAAAAAATAATAAAACTAGCCTTAAAAACAAAAAAAAGCTAAAAAGCTTTTGAGATGTACTACATTTCCACACCCTTATTTTCCCCTCTAGTTTTTTCTATTTCCTTAATGTCCTATTTTTTTCCCTTCTCTTAACTATTCTCACTGTTAGTCAGTGCCTCTCCAGTTCATTTAATCCTAATTAGCCTCATGTTGAGAAAACCTTCATGCCTGATTGCTGATCAGGCCGCAGTGGGGCTTCAACCCATATCATGAGGGAGGCAAAGCATTCATCCGGCAGCAAAGAGATGCAAAACCCTGGGGTAGAGGAGTCCACTGAACCTCAACACTCTAGGGGAAATGATTGATTTCTTCATTATTAAAAGATCTCAGACAATGGTTAAGTGAAAAAGATATTAAAAAAAATAACAATAATAAAAAAAAAGTAGATCAGCCAGACATGCTGAAATGAGTGTCAAGAATTTAACAAATGGTAACACCTTCCAGCTCAACGCTTCTGGTGTGCATTTAACACACAAAAATAGCAAGGTGTTGTATAGCAAAGCAATAATGTTTGCTCTGACTTCCTGAAGTTCTGTGTGTGTAAAAATTGAAATGCCATAAAAAAATGAGCAAGTTGATTTATTAACAGGCTCTATGGAGGACTGTGTCTTTCAATGACCAAAATTGCATGTTTTGTCTATTATGAACATTTGCCATAATGAATATTGAATACGTTGCATTTCTACCTAAATTTGCTAAATCTAGTGTGGTGTAAATTTAAAAGGATTATACACTGTGATTTAGTGCAGCCAGCTGCATGGTGGTGCGCTGGTTAGCACTGTCGCTTCACAGCAAGAAGGTCCTGGGTTCGATCCCCGGGTCATCCAGGGTGCCTTTCTGTGCGGAGTTTGCATGTTCTCCCCGTGCATGCGTGGGTTTCCTCCGGGTGCTCCGGTTTCCT
>JAQQZR010000037.1:1943289-1956903 GCA_030068235.1 Notoglanidium macrostoma | reverse complement strand
CTGGGATTGGCTCCAGCTTCCCCGCCACCCAGACGGATAAAGCGCTATAGATAATGGATGGATGGATGGATGGATTTAGTGCAGCCTAAAATGTCTGGAACAAAGACTACATGTGGAAATTCAAAAGACTGAAGGGCAGATATTAACATTTTCAGAAGCCCATGTCTATCACTTTACTACGTTTTAGTCTTACTAAATTCTACACCTACATTGCACGTAGCATCAAATTAGTACTCATTATTTATGAACTTAGTAAATCAGGGCCTCATTGTATATTCGTATCTCTGTCTGTGAGCCTGGTGGGGTAAAGGTCTCTAAAGGTTATCATGATCTTCCTCATCTCATGGTTTCCTGTACATGTGGTAACATCAATCAATCTGACTTTATTAGGTTTTTTGTACTCAGTTCCAATCCTATAACAGCTGAGTTCACTATTAGCAAGTAAGTAACTCTAGAGTTAGAGGTTTTACAGGTTTATAAAACTGGTTATAGATCACTTGTCCCTTTCTATGAATACAAGCAGAGAAAAGTATTTCTCATAAATGATGACTTCTTTAGTTCTGTGAACTGTTCAAGTGAAGAAGAATATGCAATGGACATTCCTAATGCAGTACATTTTATTTAAGCTCAACTGGTGAAAATGAATTTTGCTTTATAAGGCAAATACTACAGCTGAGGGAAGAGAGAAAACCCAGAGTGGGAATTATATCTTCTCTTCATCTCTGACTCAAAGAGAGAAAATAGACAGAAATATACAAAAAAAGACAGTGAGTGAGATAAAAGGTGAGCGCTGTAATTTAAAAAATATATATTTTTATTTTTTGGAGAAAATAGTGCCAAAGAGAACAGGCAAAAGGTAGAATAAAGTATAGAAGCAAGACAGGGGAAATGCAAGGGGGGCAGATAGAGAGAAAATGAAACAGAGACTAGGAGAGAGGGAGAGACAGAGTGAGAGCGACTTAGAGAGAGAGAGATTGAGAGAGAGAGAGAGAGAGAGAGAGAGACATGAGCATCAAAAGACATGGAGTGATAGGGAGCAAGAGGGACAAGAGAGAGAAAAAAATTAAAGGGAGACACAAGGAGAGACATAGTGTAAAAGAGGGAGAGAAAGAGATCTACTAAATGAAACAAAAAGAGAGAAAAAGAGAGAGAGGCAGATAGACAAAGGTGCATTGGAAGAAAGATGGAAGAGAGCTGGAAGAGAGTGAGAGAGACAGACAGATGGTAGAGACCATGAGAGACAGAAAGACAGAGGGGGGCATCAAAAGAAAACGAGAGTGGAGAAAGAGAGAGATCGAGAGTGAGACAGAGACAGAAAGAGAGGCAGAGAGACAATGAGATTGAATGAAAGAGATGGATGAGAACATGAGATAGACAGAAAGAGAGAAGGAATGAAAAAGAGAGATAAAGAGTGTGAAAGAGGCAGACGGCGAGAGAAAGGCAGGCACAGTATCAGAGAGAGAATCAGTGGTACCAAAGAAGACAGGATGAGAAACAGATTGAGAGTGAGGCAGGAAAACGGATGAGCTTCAAAAGAAAGAGAGAAAAGGGGAGAGAGAATGAGACACAGAGAAACAGGGAGAGAGTGAGACAGAAAGACCATCGAATGAAAGAGGGAGGTGGAGAAAAAGAGAGCGACAAAGAGAGAATAAGTGAAAGAGACAGAGAATGAGGCAGAAAAAGAGGGATGACAGATGAAAGCGTTCTCTAAGGAGTCTTACAGGATGATATCAAACACTGAATAATTGCCTTGTGAAGATTCTCTGTGATGCCCGGATCAACAAAGCACAGAGCCTCAGAAGCATCAGAGCGGAAACGCACAACAGAGCACATGCATTATGCAGACACACACCTGCGCAGAGCCTGCACTGCTCCATGCGCACACACACACACACACACACACACACACACACATACACACACACACATACACATACACACATACACACGCTATCATACTTGAAAGTATAATCAAATTCTAATTAATGTATTATGTATTATGTATTTAAGGAGTTATAGGGAAAAGTTATATATCAAATATGTATAATGCTTTTGTGTTCTTTATTTTTGTATTTTTTAGCGCACCTGAGATGTTGTACAGCTACAAACATGTACTTCTGCTAATCCTGAATATGTCTGTTTGGGAACATTCATGAACAGACTCCTGACTGTCTGGGAGGAAACGGATTCACAGCATCACGTGAATGACTCGACTTTTATTAATCATCATAGCTTTCGCTAGCAGTCAAAATGGATGCTGGCTAGCAGGAATAATCTGCTTCGATCATGTTGCTATGTGAAGGTGCAGCCTATCAGTGTTAACAATCACTGAAAAGAATGCAAAATTGACTTTCGACTCAAACCGCAGTGTTTTTCAACTTATTTGAATATACATTCATCATCTGCCTTATTAGGAACAAATGTACACCCGCACAGTCATGCAGTTATCTAATTAGCCAATCAGGTTTCAGCAGTGACGCTTTGTGCTGCTGCCACGTGATTACATGATTAGCTGATTGGATAAATGTGTGTACAGGTGTTCTGGATAAAGAGGATAGTGTGTCTGTTTTTTGGTGCATTTTCGTTAACTGGCGTTATAATCTGTTTAAAATAAATAAAATCTGTTTTCGAAGCACTGCAGAATTATGGTTCAAGTCAAATGGATGTCGTTCCCGACAAGACGATAATCCAACGCACAAGACAGAAAGAAAAACAGCTTAAGAGGAAGCTTTGCCTCAAGCTACTCCATCTTCAGAGCTAATTTTAAAAAGGCAGTGTTTGACATCTGGCACAGTTCCAAGCAATCTGGAAGAGTCGGAACAGACATGTCAGGAAGACTGTGGAGACGAGATGAATATTACAACTCAGAGGAAATGAAGGAAGTTGGACACGGTTATAAAGGCCGAGGGTGGTCAAACAAGTTACAGATATTTATATCACAGTCAGAAAGGGAAATGCAAAGTTTATGATAATATATGTGCCTGCACTAAGACCCTGTTTACCCTAGCATCTGTATCACAAGGGGACAGTGCTAAATACAAGTATAAACAACCAAGACACACACTTGCCGAGGTGGTCTGGAATGCATTTAACCACATGTCGTTTGTAGTGTAAGCATTAATGCATCTCCAACAAGGACGTAACAGGAAAATACGTCATTAATGCAGGACGTGGTGGTTGTTTTGGTGACAGCGCGCCAACCGCAGAAAAAACTGCAAAGGAGCACTGATGTACATGATTGGAGTGCAAGAAAATAATAAAGGTATGTTGCATGTTTTTTAGCATAACTCTGCACTTTGACCTTCTAGTGGAAGTAACGAAATCTGAATACAAGCGGCCAGCTGGACACCTCGGACACAGGTGTAAATGGCGATGGGTCTCAACCGTCCACTGTTAATCCAATTGCCTAAGTGCCTTCATGACTGTTGTTTTTACTTTGTGAGAATTAAGATAAATGCGCTGAGGGCCTTGTTTACAAAGAGCCCAAATAACATGAGTGTACAAGATGTTACATCTGATCGGCTTGAATGATTCCTCTGACAGGTGTGGTCCGACATTTCTTTAGTTCCCCAATTAAACCTAGTTAAGCCGTCGCTACACACCCACAAGGGACGAACTAAGTTCGCACTCAACTGTTAACAGTAAAATGTATTTCAAGCTACTTTTGATAATTGTTCAGGTATTTGCAGCAAGGGCCTTTCGGTGTGGAGTTTGCATGTTCTCCCCATACCTGCACGGGTTTCCTACAGGTTCTCAGGTTTCCTCCAACAGTCCAAAGACATGCAGATCAGGTCAACTGGATACTCTAAGCTGCCCATAGGTGTGGATGTGTGAGTGTGAATGGTTGTTTGTCTATGTGTTCGCCCTGTGATAGATTGGCGACCTGCACAGGGATTGGTTCCAGCTCGCACGTGATATTGGATAACCTTTATAGATAATAGATGGATGGATTTGTGGCATAGTGTAAGAGAATCTACAGACACAATACAGCCATTAATCAGCTGATTCTGAGGCGTATCAAACTCTCACTGTATGAGCTGAAACACTGGGCTATTCCCAATACAGGGTCCTGTCTGGACCAAGACATAGAAATGTTTAGTAACATAGTGCTTAGAAATCCTGTGAGTCGAGAAGATCTCCTCACACACACGCACACACACAAATAAACCAGGAGTGAAAAAAAGCACAAACTGAGCTAAAAATAGCCCAAAATAGACTCCTGCTTGCATTGTTCCACCCCAAACAGCGTGCGACAGTGGGGTGCTCCTGCTGTTCCTTTCCTGTCATCTCTTAGACACAGATTATGTATTCACCATCTTATTACACATCACAATCCCACTCATTAACCAACGCTCCTAACTGCTGCTCAATTAAACCCAAAGAAGCATCAAGCTCACAACTGCGTCACACTCATGACAACACGTAATAAGATGCTCTTGGAAGCATCACATAGATCTCAAAGGCTTGTGCTTATGGTTCTTGCTATACAGCACATGGTTGCAATTAACACCATCTGTTCCGTATGTCTACGTTGTAAGGCTACTTGACAGCAACAGTTGGCAAGAAAATCACCCTGGAAGAAATTTATGGGAACAATTTCAAGGAAGACGTCCTCACACGGGCAGTATGCAGTAGGGAAAGAAAGGAAGCGGTTCGTGTCTCCACTTCAGTCTCATTACCTCCGATCATTGCAAGCTTTAAATAATGTGAGAAAAAAAAGAAAGAAAAAAAGCATCTCCAAAGAAGTCACAAAAAAATTGCAAATTTATATTTATAGCTTGTATTGTATTGTGCAAGGATTTACTTCCCACGCATAAACTCCCAAATTAACATAAGTACACTCACCCATATAAGCCAGACGGCACTTTTGCGGCACAGCCACACTTCCCCAAACATAATAAAACCTCCGTGCCAGCAGAGAAGCGACGTTGGCCACGGCTGATCGCTCAGCTGTCACTGAGAACAGCTCCATGCCCTCCGGACCGCATCCGAACCCGCGCAGCATCCCTGAGCAAACGTGGACGCTACTCTGCACCTCTCTCACACCCACTGTTTTACCCACAATCCCTCACTCAATGTCTTTGGTCATCTGTTCTCTTGTATCTCCCTCACAAATGCTGCTTATGCAGAGCCTTTGAACCTTTGAGGATGGCACGAGCAAAGCCAAGCAGGGATCTGAAGATCTAATGCACTGTTTTAGGAGAAAAAAGGCGTCGAAAATGGTCCTGCCGTGAAGTGAAACAGATAAAGTGGGTGAAAGAGAGGATGAGATTTAGCAAAATTTTTCTCTCATACAGAGAGAAAGCAAAACACTGTGTGATAGGTGTGATAGGCCGTGTTGTCTTCTCCCTGAGCAGATGTTGTACTTTTATTTTGTCTGATCCCAAATAAAAACCACAATCCGTTAGCAAGAATTGTGTAAATTACATAATATGCTTAACAGGTGAAGGAAACCACTTAATAAGGTTCTTGTGTGTGCAAATTGTTCTCAATGGCCACAGAGGCTGGACACTTATACACAGGGTAATGATGCCCAAGCGTTACACTGCTTAAGAGTCTTCAAATATTGAGCATAAACGCAAAATAAAAGAACAGTGATCAAGTGTGAGTGTGTTAAATATGTAAATGTAAGGACAATCCTCTATGAGGCTCTTTTTATGTGCTATTGGGGCTCAGAGGTGTAAACACGTAGCAATAATGAACATGAACGCAACCTTTCAATAGTCATTTCAAATGATTTTGAGATAGTGGGACATAAGTTTGTAAAGTTTTTGTAATAGAATGGCTTGTTTTTTGCTCAAATAGTGGTACACGTGTTTAATACCTGCTCTCCGCTCGTAATAATTCACACTGAAGGTGCGAAATTCATCTCTTTGCATAAAAGCAGCTCTGGATTCTGGACATGTTATTTTGGTCACGTGAAGGATGCGGTAATGTGAAAGTCTGCACTTTTTTTTTTCATTTATGGATTTTTTACAGGTTTGCATGTTTTACACACAGGTGATTACAGACCAAGCAGAAAAAAAGACCTAGAGCTTTAATTTGATCGTCAGCAGACAGTTTTAAATCCAAATAAGATGACAGCCCAACAAAAATCCAACCCTGATTTGACCAAAGTGTCATACCTCATTCGTCCATTCCCTCAGCGCGCTGTAATGTGAGCCAATAAGTGATTCAGAAATTCAATACAAGAATTCTGGCATGTATTCATTAAACTGTATTCGATTTCTGAATCACATATTACGGCACATTGACAGGCAGCGTTAATATTGTTGAGCTATGAACTTACAGTATCTCCAAGACGAAACCTAAGCGACTGACTGGAGAACGATCCATACTGTTTGATCATCTATGATTTACTTTTATTAGAAATGCTCTAATGTTGTTAAATGTGTGTATTAACTGCTGCATGCTAGAGGCTTTAATTTAGCAATACATGCTGAAGGCTTTACTAAGCCTATAATGGCGGTGTAATCATTTAAGAAAGAATGTGCATTTACAATAATATTGCTTGCTATTGCCAAATGTGATGGCAAAAATGGCCGAAATCTTTATCTTTTAATGACTAAACCTGTTCAGCTCTAGCTGATGTAATTAATGTAAGTATTTATCAAGAACTTTTTAGGCTAAAACTAACATTAATCAATTAACAAATTTATTTCTTACAATAATATGAAAACTATAACCTTCTATGGCAAAGCGCAAGGGCAATAAAACTACAACCAAGGTCAAGTTCCATCGAGAAGTAATGAAACAGAAAATTTCCCCTGATGTAAAACAGTTCATTTGTTTGAATAACTACTAATTAGTGCTAAACTGATACGTAGCAGAAAGGAAATCACTAAATGTTCAATATTGTGGACATTCAGGAAGAATGGTAGCCCTTTCCACCTTTTACCCAAGGAATTAAAGTAAAGTAACTAAATAAAGTAAATTTTAGTAACTAAAATCAAGACTGACCAACTACAATGATGAATTATTAGAATAAATCACTTCCTGAGCTTTAATGAGCTACACCTGATAGTATAGATTTGCATGTCACACTACGGTTAAAGCTAATTAAGTGTCATGTTTCATACCAAACATGATTAACTGAATATTTCATTAGTGCAATTAATTACATGTGTAGTTTTGATTAATTGAGCAGCAGCGTATTTGCTTGGGAATCTGTTCGGTGTTGGGCCAGCTGGTCGCATGCCAGATGATTAGGGAGCACGGGACGGCACCCTGGCTAAGAACCAATTGTAAAGCATGTCAGACAAAGACAAACACATCCTGTGTTTTCATACCCCACTGCTGTCACTCCAGGAAGCACTGCTTTAGAGTTAAAAAAGTAAAATAAACAACTACTCCGTGCATAAATGAAGCCATGACCGTGTTTCTGGGCACGTTCGCACTGCCATCTCCCAGGAATGACATCAAAGAGATGTTGTCAGAGAGCCGGCCTGGTAGGTGGGTGGTGTGTTTCTTAGAAAAGACAGCCGATTTTGCCGTTTGTCTTTACCCCGAGGAGGGATGGAGTGCTACAGATAGTGATATCTCAAAAAGCAGAGACCTACGCTCTTGTGAACTGCTTAATCTCCTTCATTTCACAAAGAATGGCCAAGTAGGGCAGCTTTAAAGGCAAATGTGCCATCAGACGAGCTTTTAATGATTAATGGTGCATTCCTTTTGGCTTGAACATAATGGCTGGTGAAGGGGAAGAGGAAAAATACATACACAACCTTTTGTTCATTATTTCTTTGAATTATTACTGTGTTAACATAATGTGAGTATATGCTCCGTATGATGGATCAAGACCGCACAAGGTCCTGATGTTGAAGAGAAGAGAAGAAAATTATTTAAGCCATCATTAGACATCAGTGTGAGATCCGCATGACGTATTTCTCAATCAGTCACTACCCAGTGATATTCAGGTGTGTGTGTGCGTGTGTCATATATATATATATATATATATATACACTGTATAGAAAATTATTTTCTCTGCAGGTGGCACAGACTGAGTTGAATTTGCTCTTGGCTTCCTGAAGAGCACAATGCGTCCTGATGGACAGGTAAGTCCTGGGATGTGATGAGTCAGGTGTGTGCAGTGCAGTGCAGGGGAAATAAATGAGCACCTGGCATATGCATTCCTGTGCAGCACCTGAATAGCTATGGGGTGTGTAAGAAAACAAGAACACCTATACACAGATAATATCCTACAGAAGAAATAGATGGAAATCAGAGTCTGATACATGAAATAATCATGAGCAATCATGACAATAATCGTGAGCATTTGCAATTCCTTTTACGTTTTCACATTGCATTCACAGAATTATTTGATTGATTCAGAAGTGGTCCCCGTTTGTAAACGAACTTTACGGGGTCAAAATCAAAACCGACAGAGTTGCATCAGGGTTAAGGAGGAGGGGGGGATAATGATAATGGCGAGATGACACGTCACATCTGTGCAAAATTCAAACAGAAAAATGCCTCCGAATGCATGACTCACCCCTGTCGAAACTGAGATTTTTCAAAACTTCCGCTTCTGCCATTATGGGTGATGGCAGGCGCGCATCTTTCGCCTCAAGCTGAAGATCCCTTCCCAAAGGAAACAGGTGCCAATGCCTTCTCCCAGACCATGTCCTCGCTCTCCAAAGTCCTCTCTCGACACACCAACGCGCACTGTCATTAAATTCAAGCGCACAAGCTAATCCTGGCTCGATCTAAAAATGGAAAGCAGTGTTCATAACCATTTGGCGCCGTTACAATCCGGGAGCGCGGAGACGCGCAGGAGCTCCTGCATGATCCGCGCGCACGGGGACGTGTGTGAGAGCGCGCGCGTGCGTGCGTGTGTGTGTGTGTGCGTGAGTGAGGAAGGAGTGACAGATCTATAATGCACAGTGTTTTCTGCATCCAGGCGATTTTATTCCTGTAGCCTCTTATGGAGCGACTTTACGAGCCGGTATGGAGCTCCTCCACCTTGACTTCTGTGCGTTATTGAGTTCCACTGGATCATTACACTCTTTTTTTTTTTTCCCCCTTGTAATTGCAACACGCCGTGTGAGGCTTGAAAAATCCATCAACAGTGTGTAGGTTTAGTATTCCAGAGAGACTGGGCTTTGTTCAGAGATGTATTTATAAATATCATGCAGCCAGATGTGCGCAGAGATCCCAAGGCGCTCTTGTCAGCTCTCTATTATTTCCACATTTGCCGTTTTAAACTGCTGATGATTTTCGAACACGCGGCTTCTGCTGTAGCAGCTCAGATTGCAAAGGGAGGCTGATTTATGCTTGTTAGCCTGTCAAAAATACTGAAAGCAGCCTGGTTAGTTCGCCAGGGCACCTTTCACATCCCCTGAGGCTTTTTTAGCAAGCTGAAGGAAACCAGAGAACCCAGAAGAAAACACAAGTAGAACAAACTCGATATAAAGAATAACTCAAGTTCCTGCTGGACTCCTGTGCTGCCTCACGATTTTCTTCCAATAAAAAATACATCTTCTCAATGTGATTTCCACTGTTTAAAAACTCAGCATGAGCGCCTCAATGTCTGTCTTTCTTCTTATTTACGGGATTTGTGGGTGGCAGGTGTCACCTATGAAATCAGCCCTGCCACCCACAAAGCCCCTAAAAAAGAAGAAAGACAGATATTGAGGCGCTCACGTCCATCAAACCTGCCTTACCGCACAGTTGTGACTTTAAAATTACATTTTTGAGAGATGCGGTACTCCTCTGCAGAATTAATTAAACATATCTGGCTCTTTTCATTTGTTAGACGAGAGACCACCGTTCACTACATCAGCATAACCTCTCGGATATCTATTGATTTCATTTTCCTCTGAATGAATAGCACAATATTACAGTGCATCAACAACTCACTGGAAATCGTAGTTATTAAAAAATAAATAAATAAAGTTTTCTCGTGTTACTAAATAATGAGCTTGAAAATGGTATTCATTCATTCAACTATCTTCAATAAACACTTTATCCTGGTCAGGATCAGAGTGAATCTGGGGCAAATCCCAGGAAAACTGGGTATGAGCCAGGAATACTGGACATAACACCGGCATGTTTCTGGGTGGTGGGAGGAAACCAGAAGAAGCCAGTGAAACCCGTATGGAATGAAGAAAAGATGCTGAAAACCCTGAAGCTGTGAGGCAGCAATGCTCAACCACTCAGCATGGAAATGTAAAATAGTGTAATTTTCTTCCTTACTTCAGCCATTAGGAATTCCCACCCACTAGATAGTGTCGCATGACTGTTACTAAGGGGTGCCGGCTAACACGTGATTACTTTTCGCACAGGAAGCTATCAAAGGCATCTCATCCAACCTGTTATTAGGAGAGCGCTAGTTCTCCCATACATGAGCTAATAGATGGATCTTATAGGCCAGTGTAGTTCTGATTGACAGCGAAATGAGTCCCCCCCCCCCAATTATGCTTTCCGCATTCGTCCTTAAATATCTTCAACTCAAATTCCAATTGGTCTTTTTCTAAACCAAATTTTAAATGTAACACATAAGCACAATTACAGTCCAAAATGTCATTCTGACCAAAAGCTCTTTAAAACAAAAAAGAAAAAGAAAACAAAAACCTCCCTGCAGGTGTTAATTCACCAAAATTTATTTCGACGTTTTCTTATTAACACTCTGTGGAGATGAAAGAGAATATGTAATAGAGAGGAACAGGAAAAGCTCCTAAATAGATCACCACGGATTCTTTTTAAATCTGCTGAGCCGGAGGTGTGGCATGCACGGGGAATACTGTCACATTCTTTTCAGCTTTGAAATTATTTGGTGTGTATAAAATTTGAAACTGGCTCAGCTGCTTCGGAAAAGGAAATCATGGGTGAGTTCCGTATCAGTTAGGGAAGAGTTTTAGATGAGATGAGTTGGTAAGATTGGTTGCAGTTCACATCATGTTCACTTTACCTGGCATGCTGGAGGATAGGAAGGACTTTATCCTAAAACACTTGGAAGGGGAAAAGCACATATGGGTGTGATGGTCAGGTGACCATAAACATTTGGGCATATAATGTAACTATAAACAGATAAAAACTAATGACTCGCATCATAACCAGAGCTCAGGATCGAACCTGGGGCCCTGGAGCTGTGAGACAGTAAAGCTACCCACCGCCCAATTCATGTGATCAGTCAGTCAAAAATATTTTGTTAAACATTCTAGCGTTTTCTCTAACCAGTATTAATTTAATATATAAAATGATCTTAACCCTCTTTAAACCATGCGATATATCATGAACCAATGCTTGGTATGGTTCTTATGCTGTCACTTTTTACATCATTCCTCCTCAATTGCTATAGATCAGCCTCTCTAATCTATCCAAACACAAGGTTCTCAGAGGTCTCCATAGAAGCCCTGGCGGATTAAATACAGAGAAGAAAGTCCTGAACTGGATATGAATAAACAAATAAACACAAAACAATGTCATGATGATCATTTCTCAGGCTGAGAGATAACTAAAGGTATACGAGGACATGAGGAAGGATCTCTCTCTCTCTCTCTCTCTCTCGCTCTCTCTCTCTCGCTCTCTCTCTCCTGGCCTAATTTTAGTGCTTACATAAATCCACAGGCCATTTTTCCCAGACACAGAGAAAAATCATTGTTTTGTACTAAATTCAGGCCATCAGTAGAGATTTCCTTTAGAGTGTAGAGCTGGGGGAAACAGCCCGTGCAGGCTTTCCTTTATTTTCCGGATCAGTGTGTATATGACAGGAGTTTATTCCCCTGTAACTATCCAGCTCCTAATCCTTCATCCATACAACACACTTACAGGACACTTTCTTACACATACGGTATATAGCCTCCTGGTTGTGTAAAGGCACTGAAGCTCATCTTTCTCCAAGAACAATGGGTGTTGATCGTTCTTTAAACCTTTAGCTGACTTTCTGACCACAGCATTGCTGTTAGGTGCAGATTGTTTATGGACTGGCTACTCTCAACCCAGCACTGACATTTAAGAGGCATCATATATGAAACTGTGTGTGTGTGTGTGTGTGTGTGTGTGTGTGTGTGCACTAATATATTATATTAGGCAGATCACTCAGCACACACTTTTCCCCCTCTGGCTGACTAAAGAATGTTCCAGCAAACTGACCAACACTGAACAGGATGAAATCAGTGCCTTACTGATGTTGTGCGTACTTCACTGGAACAAAGATCGATAAAATCTTGAGGAGAAAGACAACACCATGGATGGTTATGTCTTATTTAATGACCCATGCTCCTTTAATAGCTACCATGTGTGGGTTTGAATGTTTTCCTCTAAAGGAAACTGGAAGGCACTCTATTCCTTCTTACTGGTCCGTTTATGAATACACACATACTGCATATATTTATAAACACACACACACACACACATAGGTATATATGTCATTTTCTCAGCCCACTTTTTTTCTCCCTCCACTGTTTCTCCCTCACACCCACGCAAACTATTCGTTCGATTCCTCCTGTCTCTGTCCATCACTAACTAAGAGGAAACAGAGCATCAGTGGCTCTGACAGCCACGACCACCAGGGACCATGCAGAGAAAGTCAGAAAGATGGAGCATGGCCTGAAGAAAAAGTGAGAGAAAGAAGAGGGGCCCAGGGGGTGAAATGAAAGGATACAAACGCAATTAACTGTCACACTCACGTCCCTTCTCCAGACCGGTCAATCTATCTTTCCTGTTGTCGTTCCTTCTCTCTTTCCCTCAGGTTGTGTGGTAAAAGCTTTTAGGCTAAATTGGAGCAAAATTGAGCAGTGTGTGTAAAACGGGCGCGTGGAACACCTCAGAGAGTGCTACACGACCGAGCTGACGCTAACTTTAAACATATCACATCTGACCCAAACACTTTACTGCATTGATTTTAAAAATTGCTGGATTTCTGCCTGGGCACAAACCTCAGGGCTCAGGCACTCCTTCACATGTACATAACAGACAAAGAGCTTTTTATTGATTTATACTCTACAGATGATCAAGCTGACACTAACTTTAAACATATATCACACCTGACCCAAACATTTTAGCACTTTGATTTTAAAAATTGCTGAATCTCTGCCTGTGCTCAAACCTTGGGGCCCAAGCACTCCTTTACACCTACATAACATGCAAAGTTCTTTTTACTGATTTTAAACACACCTCTATCAACAGGCTGTTTTAAAAGTTCTTTGAGGTTTGGTCATGACTAAATCTGCCCATACATGCTGTGCGAGTCAACAACAATAGAAATATCACATGGCTTGATGTCCTAATGAAGAAATGCTGCCGCTGACATCACACTAGTATTTATGTAAGGAATAAAATATGTCGGGGTTATGATCAAAGAATCAGTGACAGGGTGTGATGATCCAATGCAGAAACTCTTGTATTCTTCACATATCACAGCAATTTGACAACGATTACAATGTACAGTGCATCCGGAAAGTATTCCCAGCGCATCACTTTTTCCACATTCTGTTATGTTACAGCCTTATTCCAAAATGGATTAAATTCTACAGAATTCTACACACAACACCCCATAATGACAACGTGAAAAAAGTTTATTAAAAATAAAAAAAAAAACTGAGAAAGCACATGTACGTAAGTATTCACAGCCTTTGCTCAATACTTTGTCGATGCACCTTTGGCAGCAATTAC
>JAQQZR010000037.1:1925050-1937254 GCA_030068235.1 Notoglanidium macrostoma | reverse complement strand
CGCTCTCTAGAGGTTTGTCCGTTCTGGGCTACTGTAGCGGCGCAACATGGCGGCTCCGTAGAGGTGGACCCGCTCCCGAAGTAGATATATAGAAGGACTCATTCTAAGCTTAAGAAAACACAATGATTCATAATTACAGGTAATTATATACTAATGACAACATACTTAGGAATTCCATAGGTATATTATGGAATGTATACTCCATTTCTGCTAATAGATACACTTAAAATCCACCTTTGGAAAATGGACCTTTGAGCAGTAAACAGAACATTCTGGACCAACAGCTAACACGATAGACAGCCAGATAGTGATGGTTCCACATATCCACATATATTATTGCAGTTGATGTAATGCGATAAGAACTTACTACAAAATATTACTTATTGTGCTCTAACTTAAAAACAACTGACTGCACCTTTAAAGACCCAACAGTCACGTCCTGTCAGTATTAAAATTCAAATTCATCGCTGTCTGATTCGTAGCACAAAAGCTTAACCAGTGCTTCCGGATTTAATATGTATATGAAACCCCAGTTTAATTTCCTCACTCCAAGATTTCTGAATTGACAGGCAACATGACTGGCACACAGGTTGACATGGTTGTTGCTGTTCTGACTGGTTGAATGTCGCTCATCTACATTATTTGGTTATCTCTGAGAGATTGAAACAACAGATATATTATTAATGTCCCTGTAGATGTGAAAAATATTACAAAATATCACAACGATATGATTGAAAACAGCTGACTACACCCAAAATTCCTGCTATACAGTATGTGATGACTGAGTGTAATTTCCTCACTTCATCACATTTCCCTTATGGGTTATGACCCTGCTGTTATGCACATTAAACTGCACATGAAGCCTCTTTCACACCCTGTACGCTTAACACAGCAGTATTACGATGACAAATGGCCAGATCTGTGATCCTGAAACTCTCCGCAATTGCTTCGCTCTCGCCTCTAGTGCATCATCCAGCTTTAATTTGAGCTGTAAACCAGCAGCAAACCTGCTGAGAACTTTTTATAAATACATATTTAATGGCACTTTAATAAAACGTTTTCCACTTATTCTAAAATTCCTCCCATTAGACTGCAGCATGCAGCGTGTTGGAAGAAAAAATAATATAACCGTTAATATATTTGTGGTAAAAATACACAGGTAGGCCATTTTGTTTCAGTCTGGTAGCTCTGGTGCAGTTTTCACACTTGAAGAAATGCAATTAAATTCAAGTTTAATGACTTTCCTGTCATTTTCAGTTAGCAGATATGACTGAATTCCTTTTGTACAGTTACACTCACTCAGGGCTGGACTGAGATATTTGTAGTGTCACAGTGCCTCCTGGTGTCCACTGGTACAAACTGCATCTTTTGTAAAAACAAATACTCACTGCTATGATGTAGGCATGTAAATGTTAACTTCTTGCAAAATGATATAAGATTTTCTGTTTTTAACACTGCTTAAATATTGATGGATGTGTAGGAATATTTAAAAAGGATTTGACCATGCGATCATCTCATGCTATTTTGGAAATAAGAGGAGTATAATTACCATTAAAATCCTAGTTGATTACTTTAGTCAAGAATGTCATGTACCCTTAAAACCTTTACAGAAAAATCAAGGGTAAAGTTGCATTCCAACATGGTATACCCTAAAAGAGCACAGGAACTCATGTGTAAAAGAATTATTCATGTGAGAAAATCATGTATATACTCTACATAATAAATTACTTGTGCAAAATAATAATAATAATAATAATAATAATAATAATAATAATAATAATAATATGAAAAAAACTAAAAAGCATGGTCAACATGTTGAAATATTAATATGGGAAGATAAATGATCATAGAAAAAAGACACATGGGAAAATAACTTGTACTTCATGTTGAAAAATAAAATAAATAAAAAAAATACTAAATTCCCTAGATGTGGAAAAATAAATGAATCATGTAGAAATATAATAATAATAATAATAATAATAATAATAATAGAATAAAATAAGCATGTCCCACAAGTGTAATAATAAATGTGAAAATAAAGGAATCATGTGGAAAAATTAAATCACATGAAAAATAAACACGAAAATGTTACATATGAAAAAGGCTAAAACATAAAACATCAAGTGTCTAAAAACCACTGGTGTAAAATTCATGTGATGCCAACATGAGTATTCTGTCAGAAAACTAAAGATTTGAAAATCATAGATATGGATTCTGGGCTGCTCTGCCAGGTGGGATTCAGCACTAGTACTATGTGACATGAATAAATTCTCTATGAAAACTACCTAAGTTCTAAGTTGCATATGTTCGTTTGGGCAGTGGCGTGAACACGGCCTCCGCCCACGTCTCAGATTGCATATGAAAGCCAAACTGACCGTGAAATGTGCTGTTGTCGGTGAGAAAGTGACGACAGTACTGTACGCTTCCACATCTATCCATCCTGCACCAGCTCCCAAAGTCACGCAGAGGGAGGGATAACCTGGAGGGAAAGAAATAACACATTAAACTATTCAACAAATTCTAATTCACACTAAGTCAAATTAGAGACAAGTCTTGCTTTTTGAGACAGCAATACTATTAATATTGTACAGTAGTTGTACAATTGAGTGCAAAAGTTAGCACACCCTTGCAAACATGGGACACAGTCTTTTACATTTCAAGAAATTTTCCTTCATTATCACAAATCATAAAACTGACCAAAATGTTATGTCCTAATAACTGCCTTGACCCTGTCCAAACAACTTCTCTTACCCTGTTCCAACAACTGCCCTTACCCTGTCCTAACAACTGCCCTTACCCTGTCCTAACAACTGCCCTTACCCTGTCCTAATAACTGCCCTTACCCTGTCCTAACAACTGCCTTTACCCTGTACTAACAACTGCCCTTACCCTGTCCTAACAACTTCCCTTACCCTGTCCTAACAACTGCCCTTACCCTGTCCTAACAACTGCCCTTACCCTGTCCTAACAACTGCCTTTACCCTGTCCTAATAACTGCCCTTACCCTGTCCTAACAACTGCCTTTACCCTGTACTAACAACTGCCTTTACCCTGTCCTAACAACTGCCTTTACCCTGTCCTAACAACTGCCCTTACGCTGTCCTAACAACTGCCTTTACCCTGTCCTAACAACTGCCCTTACCCTGTCCTAACAACTGCCCTTACGCTGTCCTAACAACTGCCTTTACCCTGTCCTAACAACTGCCCTTACCATGTCATAGGAACTGAGCTGACTCTGTCCTCACAACTGCCCTAACCTGGTCCTAACAACTTCTGCTACCCTGTCCTAACAACTGCCCTTACCCTCCTAACAATTGCCCTTACCCTGTCCTAACAACTGCCCTTACGCTCCTAACAACTGCCCTTACCCTGTCCTAACAACTGCCTTTACCCTGCCTTAACAACTGCCCTTACCCTGTCCAAACAACTTCTCTTACCCTGTCCTAACAACTGCCCTTACCCTGTCCTAACAACTGCCCTTACCATATCATAGTAACTGCCCTGACACTGTCCAAACAACTGCCCTGACCTGGTCCTAACATCTGCCCTGAATTATCTTAACTACTGCACTTAGACTTTCATTAAAATTGACAACAGGTTTTCTGTTCTTTTTTCCATAGAAATAGGAAATGTGTTAAAATTGTTGCTTGGCTTAATCACACATACACTGCAGATACAGATGGATAGAGATTATGGAGAAAAGTGATGGCGTATTCCTTTATCTGGAACACACTATTTATCAGTGGGAACATCAACAAACTTACATGCAAGATAAAACGGATATAAATATCTTGTCTGGATTTTTTTTTAAGATCTACCTACGTAAATGGTCTAAGCTAACTGCAGTCAGGCTCACTCTGGCCCTTTCACTCATATCTACTTTCTACTTCACATTTTTATTAGAATAAAACTGCAAACCCAAACTCTCTCTTTCTCTCTCTGACAAACCATAAAGAAAATTCATGGGTTGTAATTCACAGAAGGAACCGAGTGCATAACGGAAACCATCCACATCATTACCCTGTCACCGCAGCCTGACCTGGCAATATACAACTTTGACCCTGTGACCTCAATCTGAGTCGGCTCATAGAGGCAGCAACTGGACAACAGTGAGTTCCTGCTTCTTTCCGGTACTTCCTCCTTCATGGGATATACCCATAAAGCATGAGGAGACAGATACGCAACAGGTGCTGTGGAGCGGAAAAACACCGACTGAAGAACAGAGAGAAAATAAAAAAGATAAGTGAGGAGAGGAAGCGGCGTGTGAAGGGGTGAAGGTGGGAGTGATGGGTTCAGGGTTTATAGAGAAGCGGTGGAAGAAAAGTGTGTGTCTGTGTGTGTGTGTGTCTGTGTGTGTGTGTGTGTGTGTGTGTGTGTGTGTGCACGGTTGATGAAAGGCAGGAGTCAGCATGCGTGTACAAAGTAAGACATAAATCCTAAATGGGTTCTGGAAAAGTCCAGAAAGATGAGCGCTGTGTGGAAAGGAGAATAGACAGGTGTAGAAAATGAACAGTTAGCAAGCAGTGGTTAATTCAAGTGGTGCACAATGATGAAGCCGGACAAAATATTTATACTGAGATAAGGCTGAAGTCTTAATTATCTGCTGGTAAGAAGAAATAAACCAATGAAGGACATGCTAATCAACGACAGGGTGGCACATGCACATGCTAAAGTGTTTTATTTTTCTCTTATACCAATAGCTTAGGAATTTATTAAAGAATGATGTTCATAATTTTTATCCATTTATAGTTACTCCTGTTGTGGAATGCACAGGAAACAAGGTAGCTCGTGTTATCACTGATGTTACAGCAGTTACAAACAAGACCCTGACCCTGCTGTTCCCAAGCAACACCTTCTGACCAATCAGAACAGATTCTTCTTTTCTTTCTTTCTTTCTTTCTTTGTCTGCATATCTCTCTTTTTTGTTGTTCTTCTTGCTTTCAAGCTTTCCATCATTTTTCTTTTTCTTACTTTCTGTTATCCTTTTCTCTTTTTGGATTTTGCTTGTTCACTTTCACTTCGCTTGTTTCTCTTCTATTCTTTCTTTTTTTTTCTTATCTTGCTTTCCATCCTTTCCATCTCTTTTTCTTTCTTTCTTTCTTTCTTTCTTTCTTTCTTTCTTTCTTTGTATCACTTTCATTCTTTCTCTTTCTTCCTTGTTTTCTTATATTCTTACTTTCTCTGGTAGTACATCCCTCATCCTTTCTTGTTCTTTCAAGCTTTCCATCGTTTTTCTTTTTCTTACTTTCTTTTATCCTTTTCTCCTTTTTTGGATTTTGCTTGTTTGGTTTTCTTTGTTTCTCTTCTATTTTTTCTAATTTTTTCTTTCTTTCTTTCCTTCTTTCCACACTTACAAATGACATGATTGGCAGTATTACAGTATATTAGTGGAAAATAGCCTCGCTGTCTGTATTTGGCAGATTGGAGAGATTGAGAGTCCCGGCTCAGCAGATGTCCCTGTAATGAATGGAAGTATCTGCAGTGCTCTTGGTCTCAGTAAACAACATAAATCTAGACAATGAACACTTCAAACCGAGGCACGCTCTGACTGTGACTGTGACTAAGGCAGTTTAAAGCAGACATGTTCCCCAGCAGTGTCTTCCTCATAATGACAGTCACCATGTCTGCAGTGTGAAAAATCAACACCCTAGAGAAAAGTCACTTATTGTGCCTTTGTGTTCTCTCTCTCTCTCTCTCTCTCTCTCTCTCTCTCTGTTGTAGTCTTCCTTTAACAGACACTGTGACAGGAACAGCTGCTCTCTCAGCCATTGCATTCCCAAAAGAGCAGAGCCGCTTAAAACCATAATTCAATGAGTCAAAGATGATCGATTCTTTTTTTTTTTTCCACCTTCAGTGTGCTCTGTCCACACTGTGGCAGCAACAAAGGCTCATAAATGTGTCCAGTTCCATTCCCTCTCCCCGTCTATAACGGAAGGACGCCTCACTTTAATGCAATTAATGCAAGAACATCTTTTTGATATAATCCAAGGGTTATAGGGGGAAAAATGAGTACAGGATGATGATTAGGAAAAGTCAGGTATATATTATTAGCATATCGTTGGCAAATTATTTTAGTATAAAAGGAATAAAAGACTTCAGGATGTGCTGACATGGGCAAATAATCGACTTTAGGATGGTAACTGTAACTCCACTTCATCACATCACCCTCATTGATTATTTTCCTATAACAGCAAGACACAAGGTGTTTTTTTTCCCCCTTTCTTAATATATAGTCGCCTATGTGGGATTATTTAAGGTTAATATCGTTATGAGTCTACAGTTGTATGCTTCCATATAGAGTAAATACCCATAGTCAGTCTCAATTACTTATACAAACAAATCGCTGCATTTTAACAGGTTTTAAACATTTTTTATATAATACGGAGCTGTAACTTAGTTGATAGATTTAGGATTTAGATTTGCCTTTTTTTTCTGTGCTATGTGCCATTGAAGCATTTTTTTTTTTGGTGTATTTTGTTGAAGTTATATGTATATAAAGCATTATGTCTTCATGTCAATTTTGTCCAGCCTACAAAACAAACTTAAATTGTTAATCGCTCCATTGTGTATCAGTACAGGCCATGTTGGGAACTGTGCATGGTTAAAATGACACTAAACCGAGGCCCTGTTTCCAGGTGACGCTGAACGTGAGGTGAAAGAAGCCACCTGACCTTTAATATAGCACCCACGCCTATGCTTCATAAATACCTCTGGAAAGACACATGTAGATTAAATTAAATTAAAACTGTACTGATGTTCTTTAGAGAACAAGCTAAGAGAATGTAAACCTGGAAACAAGTTCCCTGGTTTCCTCCCACCATCCAAAATCATCCTGGTAGATGGATTGATGTGTCTAAACCAGGATCAAACACTTACTGAAGAGGTAATGCAATATTGCACTTTATGTACGTGGGTTTTTTTAAACACGTGTGAGATAAAAGCGACGTAACAGTCGAATTATGGCCCAAGACCTGGTATAATCTGATAAAACTGATGATGTAGTATAGAAAGAGAGGAGGCCTGGACCAGGGATACACTTTTCAATCTTCATTACTGTTCCTGTACCGATGGATCAGTCATCAGTGTGAAAATCTCCTTTCAGATCGAGCTGTATTACTGTAAAAGTTTGCTTTTAATCCACATCACCATCTTATCCTGAACAATACGTTTTGACCACCTTAAGCACAAAGGAACAAAAGGCTGTCTGATCCAGTCGTCCCTTAACAATGACTCTGAAACCGAGAGGTTTCTCACGTTTCTGGAAACATGAAACATGCCATATTTCCACTCACGCTCATCTCAGATTAGAAGAAAAAAAACCAGCAGGCCCGGGGTTCAAGTCTCAAGTCTCCGATCTCAAAGCCACGGCCAACACAAAGACGACAATTCAACGCCAGTCCATGAGAAATAAAGGTTAAATAATTCAGCAAGGCCTCCGCTGCACCTGAAGCACACAGCAAACTGATACACGAAAAACACTGGAGTCATTTTACCGCCCACGTTCCTATACACACACACACACACCTACACACACCAGAGAGCTCTGTATCATGGTGACAAGGACCAGATTGTCTCACATGTAGGAGGGGACATTCCCAGAGTGTGTGTATGACAAGTGTATAATTACTCAGCAGCTACATTCGTACATACTCCTACTCTACAGCAGTGTTTACCAGGACACGTTATTCCTTATACACTGAATGATGGCATCAGGTGGTGGATTACAGAAGTCCGAAGATTTTGTTTGTGTTCGCTTCTTTCCTGGCCTGGTTTAACCAAAAGCAAACCTTATTCGCATGTTCGGTAATTTTACACATGGAACATGAAACTAACAAAGTCACAGTGTTCCCGAAGTGTTTTATTCATTTTCGAATTACAGCTAGAATTACAATGATCATATTTAACGTCACGGAATTAAGTTAGCTCCTTTTCTCACTCATGCTACAGCAGCTATAAACGACCTTTACCTACCCAGCCTCACTTTACTAAAGATAATCAAACAAAAACACACGTCATGGCTTGTCAGGTTACCAAGAAACCACTACGTGGAAACTCCACTTTCCTGACGACCGTCCCGTGTCGTAAAACATCCTTACGTGCTGACGGGAAACTTAAATGAACAATTTCACATGTTTTTAATCTGTTTACGTGGAGCGTCCACCGTACATGTTCCTGAGAGTGATACTGTTACTATAGAAACGGTAATGTATTGGAAAGATATAAATCAGGAACTATTGTCAGAGCTGCTGGTATAGGAAACTAATCAACAGCTTCTGACCAATCAGAATCCAGAATTCAATGCACTGCGGTAGAAATAAAAGTAGACTATTGTAGACGTTATTGCAAAAATAATTGCCCCCTGTTACACTTGAGGGAAAGCATGTTCCGTTACATATGTCAAGATACATGTGTGTTGCCTGGATAGTTTTTTTTTAATATATTTATATATATAAAGTGGCACAGAAATGGCACAAATAAAGTGGATGTTGAGCGTATATTCAACGGTCTGTGCTTAGTGCTTAGTGCATGTGAAAGTCTGCACCGCGTGCTTCCAAGCACAGGTGATGTAAACACTGAAGGTAGTTATCGATGTAGTGTAAAGACACCTGGAGATAAAAAATAAATAAAAAAAAAACCAAAGCCTTCGCAGCTTCACTTGCTGTGCACTAATAAGATATGACTTCTAACTTCTGTACAGTGAATTATTGTAAATAAATAAATAACCAGTGTGAGTTTAAAACTTTTTAAGATTGAGTATAGTTTTATGGTACCAGTCTCCACTTTTATGAGCTGTTCAGAGACACTTTACGAAGAAATGAAAGTAAACAACACACACACACACACACACACACACGTGTCCTGGGACTGTTTCTGTGTGGATAAAGAGCAGCAACGGTCAGTCTCACAGATGTTAGATCCTGGGCCCTTGAATCAGATGGTCTGATCTAAATGCACGAATCTAACAAAGTGTACACCCCAAAACGCCTCAGCAGATGGACAGTGATTAGAAAAAGCGATAGCATGAACAATGGAAAATAAGCGTAAGTGTATTACAGCATGGGTGGAGGGGTGCCGTATGGCCACCAAGTGTCATTAGTCATGTGTAAGACCCCTCTAAAACCAAATCCCCCAGGACCACGATCTACCGGATAAGTGTACTACCCACTCGCTTTTTTAATCGAATTGCGGGTTTAAATTGAAAATAAACAAAGAGGACGCATATGATGCCATCACCCAAACAGGTTTTCATTCATTTATTGTCATTTATTAAGGCTAAATGCCTGTCAACGTTACCTTGGAACCAACCACATTAGTAGAAACCTTTCGTAATTATCGATTAAATGTTTAAAAATGTCATGTTAACGTTTATTGACACAAAAGCCAGACTTCTTCAAGGTCAAGAATGACGCCAAATCCTGACACTGATGTGCTAAATAAATAAAAGCATGCTAATCGTTTTCCCTTACTGTTTTATTCATCTCATACAACAGCAACTTGTCAGTGATTACAATTTATATTTACTGAAGAAAGACTGTATAGAGCGTACGTGTACTTTTTGTCCATTTACAGTTATACATGTAATGTGGAACATCGGAGTTCCTGTTATCACACAGCTGCAACTTTCTTTTTGTTTTTAAAAAGTAAATCTGCAGTGTGTAAACTCAGAGTTACATTTTTACCTCTTACTGTTTTGTTTGTATTTGTTCTTTATTAGACTTAGATTAAGCGGATCATCTGCCACGCAGGTCGAGGTGAAGCAGCCGTTACTATAGAAACGATAGCATATTAGGACTAGTGCATTACTGAACACCTGTGGTTTAACTTATAGCCTGAACTATTGTCAGAGCTTGCTTTAAAAGAAAATTAATCAACACCTTCTGACCAATTAGATTACGCAAAGTGGGCACTCGGTGGAAAATAAGGTCCCTGGAGAGATGGGTTCTCCTGAACAGGTGCGGTGATGGGCTGAACAGGTAGCAAACATCAATCTCATACGGAAACTTTCTCGCTAACAAAAAAACATCTACCTGTTTACAAGTGTAAAAATTAAAGCCTGAAGTAAACACGTGGATGCAAGGCTTTAGCTGGATTTTCCAGACACTTCTGCACCTGCTGAACAAGGAACAGACACTTACTTTAGTCTTCGTGTCCAAACTTGAAGCTGAAGATTGTTCCACTTTGTACAGAATTATTTCCTGTTTCAGAACAGCACTGTATCCTCAGAAAGAGTTACATGTTACCAAGAGTATCTCAGAGCAGGGCAGTCTATGTGCAGGGTTTACTGTTCAACTGCCCCTCACCCGCCACAACACCTCCTACCCTCCATTCAAACTCTATGGGCTGGTCACTGAGGGCAGGAAAACCAGGAACGGATCTCACGAGCAGATCCCAGGAGCCGATATACGGGCCGACAGATTAGGACCTCGGGGCTATTTTATAAAAAAAACCTCCCAGTCTGAGTTCCTTGACTTGGTAACCAGGAAGTAAAAGTGTCTGATAGGAGAACAGAAACTAGGCCAGTTTTCAAAGTATTGTTTAGTGTAAGTTATTTACTCTTTTCTGCATCCTTATCTATTCATAAATTAACTGTCAAGATTTTAGTAATCCAGCTCTTAACCCCTAAGTGTAATGCTTATTTATTTATCAGATGTCATTTTTACTTATTCACCCACTAATCACATCTAGAAAGCTTTAGTAGAATTGAATGCAAAAGTTTGCATTACTGGTTAAACAGGGAAAAGATTTAAAACATGGATTCATTTTTTTTTTTTTTTTACAATTTAGTAGAGAATTTGATAAGTCGAGAGATTGAAAATTTTAAATGGAGATGCAAACTTTTAAACAGGTTTTATTGTAATGTTTTGACCCATTGACCATTCCAAGCCTAACATTTCTTGTTGGTTAATTTATATATATATATATATATATATATATATATAAATTATAATATATAGATAATAATTTCTTGTTAGCAATCTTAGACTCGTAGAAACTAAAAAAAAATCAGACGTGAATTAGATTTTCTATCAGCAGGATACTGAGATATTCAGAGTAACAGCCTGAAGTCAACAACACTGTACATGTCTTCAGTTGTCCTCGCTAACGTGTCTTGGTGAGTCTTGTTCATTTTGTCCTAAGGAGATATAATCTTTTGGACTTAACTGCACACTGCTACTCTACACATATTGTGGAATAATCAGATGAAATGAGCCTAAAATAAATAAAATGTGTTCAACATGCTTGCTCATTTCAAAATAGGAACAGGACAATGGACGGCACTCAAACTTCCCAGGATTCCATTCAGTGTTGACTGACAGTTCATCCATCACTTTACCCCACAAACAAAGAGAGCATTTTTCCCCCCAAGGAGTCTTTCCATCAGTCCTTGACGCAGTTTCCCTCCCACCATTGCCTGTGTCTCGGTTCAAAGTCTGCGACTGTCCGGCCCGCCGATCACACAGTCCTCATACGCCTTACAGTTCAAACCTGCGCAGCCAATCAGAGGCGAGGAAGTCTGTGTGAGTCAGTGATCGCATTTACATAACAAAGACAGATGAGGTCTCTCTCTCTCTCTCTCTCTCTCTCTCTATCACTTCACCAGGACTCATGTGATTTTATACTCCAAGGATTATGATTACTGATCCAGGATCTGTACTGTCATTATTACAATCATGTTTTAATAACACGAATAAAAAAAAAAAAGTATTCAAGCAGAGATTCATCCATCTTCAGCTAACACTTTCTCTCCTTGTCTGGGTTGCAGTGAATCCAGAGCCTTTCCATGGAACGAACACACACACACACACACACACACACACACACACACACACACACAGTGGCAGTGTAGAGCCATCAGCATGTTTTGGGAGGTGGAAAGAAACCCGAAAACCCTGAGGAAACCTACATACAGGGATTATTCTAGAATATTCTAGGCTTTCGCATCCCGGATTTACAGTAGAAATGTCAGCATTAGACAGGTGGAGGTCGTTGCCTCTTTTTTTTTTTTTTTTTTTTTTTGATACCTAGCCTTAAATGTTCTCACATGAATGGTACATAGCATCATTAGCCTCATAGCTGGATTACGGAACTAAAAACATGTTTAAAGGAGGTTTTTGTGTAAATAAGGTTTTTTTTTTATATGTATGAGACCTTTAGAGAATACAGCCCCAACACTGTTAACAGCTGAGTCGGCAACAGTGTCGC
>JAQQZR010000037.1:1863297-1893724 GCA_030068235.1 Notoglanidium macrostoma | reverse complement strand
TTTTGGAATAAGGCTGTAACATAACAAAATGTGGAAAAAGTGATGCGCTGGGAATACTTTCCGGATGCACTGTACATTAGACTGAAAAACGCCAGAATATTTCTTCGACGCGTTCAGCACCTGAAGACATTTTGCAGCCGTATTTGTTCTACCAGCAGACGCTGTATGGTGCATATCTGTGGCCAGGCTCACGTAACGGTCCGATTCATCCCCGATACGAGGCACGTGTCCGACAGCTGACCCTCGTGCGTGTGCGTCTGCGCCGGCTTGCAGATGAGCCATCTGCAATCATGAGGCTTAACGAATGTCAGCTGTTCCTGTTTAGTTTAACACGAGGTTATTTATTTGTGTTTGTGTGTGTTTTTTTTTTTTTTTAAAGCTGGATATCAGTGGCGGGCCTACAGACGGGTTGCAGAACTACGACGGGGCCGTGGTGATCCTGGACGCCGGGGCGCAGTATGGAAAAGTGATTGACAGGCGAGTGAGAGAGCTGTTTGTGCAGTCGGAGATCCTGCCGCTAGAGACGCCCGCCTTCGCCATCAGAGAGCAGGGCTTCAGGTGAGACGGCAGCCAGAACGTCCTTCCTAACCGTTCAGCAAAATTCCACATGTACAGGAAAAAAATGCCTTGAAGTCCGAATACAGGATTATTTCATCAAAATAAATCCATGCGATCACGTCACAAACCTTTCTCTGTTCGCTTATGCGTGTGTTTATTCGATCTGGAGTATTGAGCTGCGGTTTCTCGGCAACGTGACGAGCTGCGTTTTCTTTCTTTGAGCAAGAAGAAAGAAAGAACGTTTACAGCTGCTGCGGCGTAAGTGAGAACAGGAACTGGGTCGTTTCATGGATGTTAAATGTAACTATAACCGGATAAAAAGATGATTTTTTTTGTTCCTTAATAAATGAAATAATTAAGTTGCTCTGGTCTCGTAGGAAAATGATCCCCTTCAGGGCGCTAACAGCAGCTCCTCACGCCAACCGTGCTGGTGACCGGTTTCCTGTAAAAGAGCAGCACTGAATGTTTTATTCCTTAGTGTCGTCATGACGACGACATGTTAGACATGTTTAGTCAGAACGGTGCGTTACGAGTTTTATTCTGGCGGTTCGGAGCATCGTAAACCGCCGTAACCCGTCCTCACTCGCTGTTCTGTCTCGTTGATCAGCTCGGTGGGGCAGATTTAAAGGGCAGTTTGGTGTTGTAGAGCGGTTCATCATGCCTCTGCCTCCAGCCCACACACTTTCTGTGCTTGATCAAAACCGCAGTCCTGCTGACACGCACAGTCATCAACAAGTAACAGATCCCGGCTCTATAGGAATTATAAGTGTGTGAGTGAGTAAGCGTGTGAGTGTGATTTTTCCTGTCGTTCGAGCGTGTGTAGAGAATAGACGCCGCAAAACGTGCTGGATTTATCCAGTTAAATCTACTTGATTAGAGCTGCAGCTTGTTTATTGCCTGAGTAAAAGGAAGGTGGTAGTGTGTTCTCTCTGTGGCGCTGTAATTGGCACTGGGTTTTATTACAGGCTGTTAAGTTGCTGATCTAATGAAGGTGGGTAAGAGCTGTGAAAACAGAAGCCCGGTGCAGTGTAGTGCGAGATCTCTCCTGTGTCATTATAGTCCGTGGTGGTGTTTTTGCTTTCACCGTCTGTCTAATGGTGCACGATGTTGTGGTCCAATTTCTCTCATTAACACACGACACACAGCATGTGCTTCCTCCGGGTCACGTGACTCCAGCACGTCTTTTCGATGTGGCGGAGGAAACGGCTACCCGCCCTCTTCCGCATACGTGAGCTTTCTTCAGATTCAAAAAACGGTTTCCAGCTGAAGGAATATTCCAGATTTCCTCCTCACCTCACGTTCAGACAAGACAACCTTGGTGGGACATCTTGTTTTGAAGTTACAAGCCCGATGAAGTGTTCCCCCGACGATTTACGGACTACTCACTGGATGTTTTTCATCACACACGAGCTATTGAAGAGTGGTCGGTCTGAAGCCGACATGCTATACTAAGAAATATCCATGTGGCTCTCGTCACAGTTTCCCCTCTGTTATAATTATACAGGCACCATTTGTCCATAATGTCCCATATTCGTGATGATTAGTAGAATTGGAGTCGGTAATACTCTGGTAATGTTACTATGAACTGTGGAGTATGTATTTACTTATTTTTTTCCCTTTTCTCAGGGCCATCATTATATCCGGAGGTCCGAATTCAGTCTACGCAGAAGATGCCCCCTGGTTCGACCCCGCCATATTCACCATCGGCAAACCCGTGTTGGGGATCTGCTACGGCATGCAGGTGCGAGAGCGAGGCGCGGCCGCATCGGTGATGTTCGTTTAACGTGTTCTGGTTTTAACGTTACAGAGATTCAGTGTGTTTGTTGTGTGCAATAGATGATGAATAAAGTGTTCGGAGGCACGGTGCACAGGAAGAGTGTGCGTGAAGACGGCGTGTTCAGCATCGGAATAGACAACTCCTGCTCCCTTTTCAGGTACACGTTCACAATGCTTAATACACACTTACTGTTCTCGGCTGTACACGTGTGACTTAAATCTGAAGTGTGTGTGTGTGTGTGTAGGGGTCTACAGAAGGAGGAGATGGTGCTCTTGACTCATGGAGACAGTGTGGATAAAGTAGCAGATGGGTTCAAAGTGGTTGCTCAGTCTGGGAACATTATTGCAGGTATGAGGAGGAAGCGCAGCACGTTTACACGCATTGTGTGTATGAATAAATAAATCCTCTCTGAAGCTTATCCAAGTGCTATAATATTATATACACGTTAGTATCGTAGCTCGACCAACTCTCTCTCTTTTTTTTTTTTTTTTTTTCTCCCCTGTAGAACAGTTATAGCCCATGTTTACAACGGTGTTTGTTTTCTCCTGATTTAGCTGCTTTACGCCTCTGATGAGCGACGGATAGTCTTTTTAATGCCGTCTCCTGGATTACTGCTAATACCAGCCTTTACTGATGGATTCTGTCACGTTGTCCATCCCAGGTGTCGCTAACGAGCAGAAGAAGCTTTACGGGACGCAGTTTCACCCGGAAGTCGATCTGACGGAGCGGGGCATGGACATGCTGCGGAACTTCCTGTTCGAGATCGCCGGCTGCACCAGCAACTTCACCGTGCAGAACCGGCAGATGGGCTGCATTCGCGAGATCTGTGAGAAAGTGGACAAGTCCAAAGTGCTGGTGAGGAAACGCGCAGTGTGCGCGCGCATGTACGGTCCTGACGCCGGAATACGGCCGTACGGCCGAAATGTCACGTCTAGGATATTTATTATTTTTTGTAACACGCGGTGTGCGTCATATTTAGCTGCAAAAAAAAAAAAAAAAAAATCATAAAGAATGATTTGATACGTTATTGAGCTTCTTGCTACCGTGACTCCGAGTCCATAGTTTTAAACCGTGCTAGCGATAGCATTGATGTTATAGAAAAGCACAGCGGGATGCCATTTATCATGATGTGGGTGTTCTAGCTGCAGCTCCGCAACTCTAACGGAGATCTGCTTTATTCTGGAAGCAGGACTTATTTTTAATCCTGCCCTTGTTTCCTTAGACACTCGCAAACACCTTAACAACTTAACTAGATGTGCAATATTAGGTTTGCGGTAGCGAGCTTGCAGAAAAGTGTGTGTGGGTGTGTGTCTGCAAGAGGCATGTTGTTTGTAATGTCTTCATTTAAATGCATATAGTTTCCTGCTCGCATCTGGGAATTGTTCACTGGCTAAACTCTCTTTTCTCGTATTTCTGAATAATCCAAGGACCTCAGGCAGAGCTCAGCTGTGTGTGTGTGTGTGTGTGTGTGTGTGTGTGTGTGTGTGGGCAAGTAATTAAAATCTCCTATTAATCTGATCTTTTCTGAAGCTAGGTGAGTGCCTCTTTAAGCTTCTGTAATTTGGGCCTGTCCTCTAGTGAATACACACAGGCCTTTATTGGATTTAGATCCTTTTTTATCCCTCTCCGAATCCCTGAATCTGTGCCTTGTGAGCTGTGTAATGTGTTTATATGGGTCGCTATGAGAGACGGCGGTTACTCGGGTTAACCCTGGGCCTGCAGTTTAGGTGGCCTGCGTTTGAAGCAGGTCGTTTTTGTCTTGCGTTGGGAAGCGTAACGACTCGGGCGTGCGTGAGGGAGGAATGTGTCGTTTAGATTTTGTTAAGTAAAGAATAGAAATAATCTCTAGGAAATAACCATCAACCGACACTGGAGACTCCTTCCATAAATGTGAAACCTCCTTACAGAAAACTGTTATAGGTTTTTATTTCTTTGTTAAATAGCACATTTTGTTTATTATTGGATTATGTGGAGCATTTGCTGTGGACGCGCCATTACTGTAGGAAACGAATCCTCTGACCAATCGGAATCGAGAATTCGCCGACGCCCGAGTTATCAGTAACATTAAAGTAAATCACTCCTTTGATGTGCCGTGTGTGTAGGTATTGTTAAGCGGTGGTGTCGACTCCACGGTGTGTACAGCCCTGCTGAATAAAGCTCTAAATCAGGATCAAGTGATCGCCGTCCACATCGACAACGGCTTCATGAGGAAGAGGGAGAGCCAGAGCGTGGAGGAGGCGCTCACCAAACTCGGCATTAAGCTCAAAGGTACCGGAAGTGTTAGCTAGTAAAGTATAATAACTAGGTAGCAGAAATGTAATGTCACTGATCGTGATTGTCTCTGCGCAGTTGTAAATGCCGCGCACACGTTCTACAACGGCACGACGACACTGCCCATCTCCGAGGAGGATCGCACGCCCAGGAAACGCATCAGCAAGACCCTGAACATGACCACCAACCCCGAGGAGAAGAGAAAGATCATCGGCGACACCTTTGTCAAGGTGTGTGAAAGTCGTCTACGTGCAGGTCGCTCTGTTACTGACTAGTGTCTTAGTGTCGTAGTATATTATATGATGCAATAAAACATGACGATGTTCAGCATGAAGCCCAGCATGAAACTGAGGCGTGTCTGCAATCCAAGTCCTTTTATACTGCAACTTGTTACTATAGAAACAATAATGTATTCGAACGAGCACATTAATATAAACCTGTGTGCACTGTTCTTCTTCCGGTTTGGTCCAGGTGGCGAACGAGGTGATCGGCGAGATGAACCTGAAGCCGGAGGATGTGTATCTGGCGCAGGGCACGCTCAGACCCGACCTGATCGAGAGCGCGTCTCACCTGGCCAGCGGCAAAGCCGACGTCATCAAAACTCACCACAACGACACCGAGCTCATCCGCAAACTCCGAGATGAGGTACGGCGGGACGTCCAGCCCCCGTTTTAATCAGCAGGCTAGCGCCGCCTTCCCTCTTGTACAGTTCACTTCCTGTGTTGTCCTTGGCTGAAGTATCAGCGTAGACCTTTTACAAACACACAGTACAAAATCATGTGCAGGAAACTACGTTTTTTTGAGAACAGGACCAGACATTACTGCGCTTTTAGCAAGCACGTGTAAGGATGCAGTTCTTCTGTGTGTGTGCTCCGGCCACTAGGGGAAGGTAATCGAGCCCCTGAAAGATTTCCACAAAGATGAGGTGCGAGCGCTGGGCCGAGAGCTGGGGCTTCCCGAGGAGATCGTCTCACGGCACCCTTTTCCTGGTGGGTTCCAAAATGCTCTGAAGTGTCTTTCAGCGCCCTTCTGTAGTAGATGGATATCCAGCTTTAGAGCCAGGTCAGTATTAACGGTGCACTTTTTATCCTCCAGGTCCCGGTTTGGCCATCAGAGTCATCTGCGCTGATGAACCTTACGTCTGCAAAGACTTCGCTGAAACCAACAACATCCTAAAGATCATCACAGACTTCTCCGCCAGTGTTAAGAAGGTAACAGGAGTTCTCGATCGTCTAAGGAATAAAACTCCTAGTTAGTTCGTTTAAATCGGCTACAAACGGTCATTCCCTCCTCTTTTTTTTCCTCTCTCCTGGAACAAAAACCGAGCTTGTCCTGTTAAATCCAGACCTAATATTTGCCATTTCTCCTAATGATGATTACGCTGATTAGCTTCCATGCCTAACGACCTCATGACCGTGTCCTGTTCCTGCGCAGCCACACACTCTGCTGCAGAGAGTGAAGTCGTGCATCTCGGACGAGGAAGAGGAGAAGCTGATGCAGATCACCAGCCTTCATTCACTTAATGCCTTTCTGCTGCCAATTAAAACCGTCGGTGTCCAGGTGAGTCCTCTGCCAGCTTCACTCGGTGAACAAGACAAAAGATGCTTCGCGACGCTGCTGCTGTCAACTCTGTAGCATCATAATATCATCCAACGATAAAGATGACAATAGTAATAATATATTACGTATACTAAAAATAGCAATAAGGCTGTTACTACTACTATAATACAACTGCTGCTAATAATATTACCATTCTTCTACTACTACTATATAATAAAACATAAAATAATAAAAACATGACTGTTACTACTACTACTACTACTAATAATAATAATAATGTGACTCCTACTGCTAAAATTTCTTCTCTAGTACTACTTTTACTAATAAGAGTATTACTGTAATACTAATATGAAAGTTTTACTAATTGCTATTCTACTGCTATTACTATACTATACCATTATTACTGCTGATAATAAGAATGCTACTACACTATTGGTATACTACTAATTTATTACTTCTATGCTACTAGTATTGATAGTAATATGAGTGTTACTATACTAATAACGTGGATATTATTACTATACCACTGAGAATGTAACTGTACTACTATACTACTAATAAAAAATATGAATATTGCTACTCCTACTATACTACCACTTTTACTACTAATAGTAAGAATATTACTATAGTACTACTATTATTATTACTACTACTACTAGTTTCTAGAAATGTGGCATCTAAACTTTATTCTCTCTAACTCAATGTTGTAGTGAAATAATGAAGACCTGTAAGTAGGCTGCAGTAATGTTTTGTATTCACGAACACGTACAGAGATTATTTTCTGATCCGTCCCCCGTCACTCCGCGTGTTTCAGACGGCTCGGCTTGTTCGCTTACTTGCTGTCTGCTTCCGTCTGTACGTTGCCGGTCTCCGTTTCATCGGCCCGGTCTGTTTCGTGCCGCTGGCTCACCGAGTAGCTCCGTTCATTTCCAGATGTTTGTGTGTATTTATCCAGTCACCCCGGAGCCTGTGGTTAAACACAGCCTGCATGACGCACTGTTGGAGTTTATTTTAGCCTCTCCGTCTGGAGTTCTGTCTTGTCGTCTTCTGCGTTTTGTGAGGGTGTGCACAGGGTCCGTATAATTAATTTTAAGTTTAGGTTAATATACTATAATTAATTAGTTTATACACCGTAATTAATTTGGAGTAGGCTCTTCCTAGTCTTGTGCGTGTCCCCGTGCGTCTGGAGCGTCCACTGTGCGATCACGCGTTAGATCAAGCACATTAACATGAACTAACCGACACTTTCTGACCAATCGGAATCCAGGCTGTATTTCTGTTTGATCTCGGAGCGTGTACTGCAGTGTTGTGATCATGAAGAACTCTTGGAGCTGAAGAACGTCTTTGATGGCAAGTGTGTGAATGATGAATGCGCTCCGAGTAGACACGTGAAGCCTTTTCCAGCTCAGACACGGCTGATATGTCCGGAGTATAAGTGCTTTGATCTTGACGTTTAACTAGAAGCAGCCAGCCGGCCCGGCGCGGTGTAAGCACTGCGCTTCTGATGATGATGATGATTCCTTCTGCACGGCAGCGCAGAATCTCGGTTTATTTACGTATTTATCGTCGATAACGTTCCTGTGCCTTTGAAACAGTCTGAAATGAAGCACTTGAGTTATTCCAGCTTCGAGTAACGTCAGAATTGTGCTGCAAGCACAAAAGCCGGCTCCTCCGTTGTCGTGGCGATGGAGTGGTAGTCAGGTGAGTTGAGTGAAATGTGAACGTTGTTCGTTTGGGGATCTTGTGTCTTAAAAAAAAATGACATGGATTACGTGAGCTTTAGCTATAATGTTAAAACCGTCAAATGTACATAGGAATAAAGGTGATGGGGCATTCTGTTCGAGGGAAATAATCAACAACAGGGTGGTGTGATGAAACGGTTATCATCTCCACCCTGAAGTACCCGTTGTTCTCCGATTTAAAAAAAAATAATAATGACGCCTCAGACTTCTGTGTTTATAGTCACATGAAAGTCCCTGTGAATTAGTTGCTGTTGTAGAAAATGTGACCAATCAGATTTGACGAGCACTGTGATGCCTGCTTCTTAATTAATAAACCAATTAAAACGGATTTCTGATGGGCAAGCAGTTCCCCACCCGTTGGATATGCAAAGGCGTGAAGGATTAAACCCGTCACCATGACGCATTTTAAACATCCCTGCTTATTTAAAACTCTTCTGAAATCATGCTGTCGCTGGATTATTTATAGCAGCGTGTACATCCAACCCGGTGTCCTGTAGAGGCGAGACAGATCGCCTTTATTCTAGACTGAACCTTGTGCTTTACTGTAACAGGACGCTGGAGGAGATCTCGTCCTCCTCCTCCTGCTCTACGCTTCCTGTCCCAGCACCAGACTGCTAAATTTAATCTTACTCATCCATGAGGGAGAAACGTTTAGGCAGCTAGAAGTGACTCACTTTCATCCAGGACGTTTTTGCACCTCGGTGTGTGTGTGTGTTCCTTTAAACACAGCTTCCTGGGCGGTGTGTTTCAGTGTATGAGGAATACATTAGTTTAGAGTTTTACAAGAAGGTATGGATTTGTAAAGTAATGTAGGTGTCTGCATCAAAATGATTGAACAAAAATACACATTTACACACCCAGTCCTTTTTTTTTTTTTTTTTTTTTTTTTTTAAAGCAATCCTTCCGCAGTGTCTTTAAATAGTTTAATTGTATACGTGTTCGTATTTATTTATTGATTTTTATTTTAGTATTAGAAGCTCATTAAAGGCACCCCGATGTCTATACTGACCTTCTGCTGATCCCCTTTTTTTACAATCTTATTTGATCCATTATCTCATTGTTAATGTGCATGTTGTTCTAAATATAATGGGTTTTTTATTACGCGGAGAGAAATCCGCTGTATGGGGCCGCTTTGGTCAAGTGTGGCGATTACACGGGCATTTTTAAAACTTGTCGAATTACAGCGAATTGCCATGGCGACAGAAAAAGAAAAGAAAGCGATTAGAAAATAAACCAACAAGATGAAATGTTGCCAATGCTGTAGCTAGCAAACGAAGGAGGTGCTAATATTTATGATTGATGTTTCTATGTCAGAACCTTAAAAGCCTTTTCCTTCGCTTGTCCTAGCCGTGTTCACGTTAATGCTGTGCGTGTTGCAGGGTGACGCGCGGTCGTACAGCTACGTGTGTGGGCTGACCAGTAAAGAAGCTCCTCACTGGGATTCGCTCATGTTCCTGGCCAGACTCATCCCTCGCATCTGTCACACCATCAACAGGTACACGCGCTCGCTCGCTCGCTCGCCCGCCTCCACATCTAAAATCATCGTTATTCCCAAATCCATAGATTCTGGACACTTCCTGTCTCACACCTTCACACTCGCTGTTCTTCTGGAATGATTTCCTTCTCTGTCTCTCTCCTTCAGAGTCGTGTACGTGTTCGGGTCACACGTAAAAGAGCCTCCGACAGACATCACGCCCACTTTCCTGACCACGGGCGTCCTGAGCACGCTCAGACAGGCCGACTTCGTGGCCCATTCCATCCTCAGGGAGTCGGGTAAGAGACGCTTTCCTCGCAGGGTAGCGATAAACCACTACCTGGGAGCAGGAGCGTAAACAGTGTAAACATTCTCACCACAGAGCTGGGTCATGCAATAAACGAGTAAATTGCGCTACAGGTTTAAGTGTAGGGTTTAATTATGTACGCAGCGAGGCTGTTTATTCAGCGAGACTAGAAATAACCAGTTATATCGTCCTGTATAATTTTAATGCATGCGGTCGCAGCCGTAAACAGTGCTCATATAAAACCAGGCCACTTCTTAATAAAGGCACCGAACGTCCTGTTTATGCCGAGTAAATAACACACCGATTTTTAAAGCACGTTGTCCCGAGGCTCTCGATGCCGCAGGTGTCTGAGGGTTCGTTCCATCAGCACGAGTTCTGAAGAACGCCGAAATGTTTCATCAGTTCCTATATTCTCATTGTGCTTTAAAGTCCCTGATTTTGATCTAACAAGCCAGAGGGTGAAAGAGCTTTCCCGTGAAAGCTTTTGGAATTCAGTGACGGACAATTTAATTTGACCATCTGGTGTCACTGATTTAAAAAAAGAAATAAATAAAAGCAGATCATGTTTTCTGTGTAATTGTTTCTTTTCTTTGGTGTATGCCATTGTACTGATTTTTATAAAATTGTAACTATCGTTAACCATTGCGAACGCATCGCACTGGATTCCGGGAAGCGTCTTTAAAAGATCTAAAGCAGAAGATCAGCTTGATTAAGTCGGTGTGTGTCTGTGTGTGTCGTCAGGATACTCGAGTAAGATCAGCCAGATGCCCGTCATCCTCGTGCCGCTGCATTTCGACCGTGACCCGCTGCAGAAGCAGCCGTCCTGCAGGCGCTCCGTCGTCATCAGAACCTTCATCACCAGCGACTTCATGACGGGCATCGCCGCCACGCCGGATAACCACATCCCCGAGGAGGCAAGTGTCGTCTGTGCTGGTTCATTCACTTCCTGTCTTTGGGCAGCAGTTTTTAATCTGTTGACGGCGTCTCGACCCGCAGTCACCTGTTTATTTCACAAGCCGGTTCCGAGTCCTTATTTGTCTGTAGTAGTTGTAATGATGATCATCATCAAATCTCTCTTTACGATGCATAATTGGGGAATTCCTTTTAAGAGTAAATTGAAATAAAATGGACGAAATAATAAGGTGTGTGGGTAAGTATGCAGTAACGACAATCGCAAGAGAAAGGCTTGGTAGTGTTTAGAAAGTGAAGGCGCAGTTAAAGGCGCAGTAGTGGTGATTTTATTTATTTATTTATTTATTTTTATTTTGAACGGCTCTGGGCCAAAGCCTGTTGCTGACTCTGCCGTTGGCCTGCAGGTGGTGCTGAAGATGGTGAGTGAAATTAAGAAGATCCCAGGCATCTCCAGAGTGATGTTCGACCTCACGTCCAAACCTCCGGGAACCACAGAGTGGGAGTAGAGAAGCGCGCTCAGCTCCCGGGGCTCCCCTCCCTCTGTTTTCTCTCTCTCCTTCTTTTTCTGGACTTCCTCCACCCCTTCCTTATTCCTTCATCCTACCATGGCAATGTTTCCACACTCGCCAACAAGCTCTCCACGCTCGGAGAACAGAGCAGAACCCAACATTCCCTACGACAGCAGCCAGTACTGTGATTAACACACACACACACACACACACACACACACACACACATGCGCGTGCGCCCCCGAAGCCGCTATTTCATCGCAGCCTCTTTTTCTAGGGCTTATTAATATTATTAAGCTGATTATCTGTTTATTTCATGAGCGAGTCGTCTGTGTTTCATATATTCGGCAGGCAGGGCTTTGGGGCGTGCAGGATTGACTGGGGATGCATCAGTAAACTCGAGAACGAATCAAGTTAACTAGTTAGTGTTGAGGGGAATCGTGGAAGGTTTTGTTTGTGTGTTTGTTGATGTCGTGTGCTGCTAGAAATGAACCCCTCTTGCCTATGCTGTGTAAACCGTGTCTTTAATAGAGACCGCTCCGTCTTAGATACTGTTTAAACATTTGTTAAAATGATTTGTTGCTTATCGTAAGGAAGATGTTGGTATCGGTATGGATGCATCCCTAGAGAACACGCACGCACGCGCGCACACACTTCTAGTACGAGCTTCACATCACCTCTACTTTCTGCTTTCCTCGTCAGCTTCACTCGCCTCGTGTTCTCCTGCGTTACTAACTCACACGTGACCAATTATCTTTATTTGCCAAATAGAGCTGGTTTGACATTATGGGCACTTGACAAGCTGCCTCTTTTTTTTTGTTTGTTTGTATGTAAATTTTTTTCCTGGAGATTTCGAGATCTGCGAAACGTGCTGTGAAGGAGCTTTTCCCGGTGCGGTCGAGCTTCCTAGACTTTGTGCCTGCTTCTTTTTGTTCTTTCTCGTCTTCTCATCATGTTTGTTTGTTGTTTTTCTTTTCCTTCAGGGATGCGAACAACAGAACGAACACATGCTGCATAATTAATTCTCTTTGGCATTTACCCGAGAAAGTATCTTCGTGTCCGCTACTGTGTGAATGTGTGAAAGGGGAGCATCATTTGCACATTTAACCATATCGTCTTTGTTTTTTTTTTTTTTGTTTTTTTTTTTTTTTTTTTTAATAATTATTGTTGTTTTTTAAATCCATAAGGCCTTGGTGCTTTGCTTCATTTGTAGCGTCTGCTGAGGCTGAACGCCGGACGCTTTAGCTGAGGGAAGGGGGAAGGAGCTTCGCTGTGATCACATGACCTGCTAACACGGTTCGAGATTTTTTTTTTTTTTTATTTGTATTTTTTTATATATAAATCTGTAGAAAGTGGGAGGGGCTACAGGTTAGTTCTGTTAACTATACATAAAGGTTTGTTTGACCAGAAACCAGAAATCTATGCCTGATGTAGATAAGATTTGAAGTGTCGTAACGATGAATTACATGCCTAGCTATTTATTGTCTTTGTACGTCTCATTACATGATCCTTGTTTCAATAGCAAGAAAAAAAAAAAACAATGCAAGGGTGGACTGGTTCCTTGTCTTAACTGCAAACTCACACTCTCTCTCTCACTCTCTCTCTCTCTCTCTCTCACGCCCTCGCTCTTGCTTGCTTTCTCTCTCTCGCGCGTGCGCTCTCGCTCACTGTCTCTCTCTCTCTCATGCACTCGCTCGCGCTCTCTCCTTCTCTCGCGCGTGCTCTCACTCGCTTGCTGTCTCTCACAGTCTCTCTCTCACGGTCTCTCGGTCTCTTGCCTTTTTACGTGTACATTTCACATGCGTCTACTCAAAAGAAAATACTATTAATATGAATTTAAATTCAGTAGTGGGTTCAGCTGCAATCTGACATGGTGTTCAGTTTGATTTATGCAATTCTGTCTGAGTTCACTTATTTTTTTTTTTTTTTTTTTTTTTATTAAATTTTTTTTTTTTTGTATAAAAATGAACAAAAAAGCTCTTTTTTTTTTTTTTTTTTCCTTTTTTTTTTTTTTCTTCTTTCTTTAGTATTGTGCCTCAAAACCAAGCCACTGCATGCAGTTTCCTGATGAACTGACGTTTGTATAACGAGATCTGAGCTTTAATAAAGAAGTCCATGTACAATTTGCTTTATTCATCTGTGTGTTAAAGGGCGTTTGAGACATTTTAAACCAACTTGTGAACGAGTTTTAACGTCATCTACGTATTTTACCATACAAATTTAAAAATCAGATGCGTTTCAGTGTAATATTTTCTGTTTAGGTGGTGGGTAAGGGATAAAACACGCACACAGTTATAGGATAATAATCCGACCACATCATTTAACGGTGTTAGTGGAGTTACTGTGAACTCCCCGGACCTGAAGTTGATTATTTTCCTATAACGGTATGTCCTGAACGGTATGTCCTATTGATCAACAAATAAACATAATATTTTATTAAGAAACGAGACACTTTTTAAAAAAATATATATATTTTTTATCCGTGCTTTTCTATCCGGTCCTTTTTAAGGTTGCTGCAAACCGTGATCAGTTCCTGTTCTTACATTATAGCAGCTATAAACAGTCCTTCCGTCGCAAGAAAGTTAAGCTTTTACTGGGAAACCCGAAGATACTTCCAGCTTTACGTCTGACGCCAGAGACGACTCCTATAAATGTTAAATAAACATCTTGCAGAGAACTTCATCAACAGCGCCATGTTTTTTTTTTTTGTGCATCTGATATTCAACTCCTTGTGCAATGAGTTGCCATAGCAACGATAACATCAGAACACGCGCGTGAATACACAGCCGTGATTTGCACTTGCACGGCTGGCAGAGTTGCCGCTCTGGAGAATTAATCGGCACCTTCTGACCAATCGTAGTCCAGAATCCAACAGCGCCATGGTGGAAATGTACTTGCTTTTGTAAAAGAATACTCTGTTTTGACAAGGCCGGGTTTTAAGCTCTGTTTTTCCCCCCTTCAGTTAAATTAAACCTTTAAGCAACAGATCTGCGATCTTTCCTGTCTCAAGTGTGACCGGTGTTAATGCGACACTATACAGTAGGTTGACACTAAAATGTGAGTTCAGTAGGGAATTGTGTGTGTGTGTGTGCAGGTGCGCTGTTCTCTGCTGCTGATTGAAGGACATGTAGTGACAAGTCGGGCTTAATAAACAGCAGCGTCTCTGAGGAAGCAGGTGACACAGCTACTGTATCAGAGTGTCGTGTGAGAGACCGTGTGTGCATGCTGGCATTAAAACAATTAATTCGAACCCCTGAGCGTTTTGTGTTCGCGAACATGTTATTAAAGCCTGGTCACTTGTTGACACGCACTGGCGCGTAGCTCACGATTGTCTTTGCATTGGTATGAGCTAAATGAGCGATTGCACTTTTCGACTTCAGTGAGGAGCTGATTTAACCGGAAAGCCCTGCCGTTTGCTCAGAAAGTTCAGAAATATTCACCGAGCTTAACTATAGTAACATTTATAACATTACATCAACAAACGACTCCTGAACCGTTTTCACCGTGTGGCAGGACACGTTATCCTGCTGGAACACGTTGCCATGTACCGCAATAACGGTCTGTTTGGGTAGGTGGTACGTGTCAAAGACATCCACATGAATGCAGGTCGCAGAGTTTCCCAGCAGAACATTGCCCAGAGTGTCACGCCGCTTGCGTTCTTCCCATGGTGCATCCTGGTGCCGTGTCTTCCCCAGGGAATGACGCGCGCGCACCTGGCAATCCACGTGATATAAAACCATGATTCATCAGACCAGGCCACCTTCTTACGTTGCTCCTTGGTCCAGTTCTGATGCTCACGTGCCCATTATAGGGGTTTTCGGTGATGGACAGGGCTCAGCATGGGCAGTCTTCACGTACGCAGCCACGTACACCGCAAGCTGAGACGCGCTGACGCCTTTCTATAATAGCCAGCGTTGAGCATTTCAGCAATTTGCGCTACTGTAGCTCTCCTGTAGGATCGGACCAGACGAGCTAGCCTTCACTCCACGTGCAACATTGGGTGTCCATGACCCTGGCACCGCTTTTCCTTCCTTGGACCACTTTAGGTAGGTACTAAGCACGGCATACCAGGAACACCCCACATGACCTGCTGTTCTGAAGATGCTCTGACTCGTTCACCTCAACATCACAATTTGGCCCTTGTCGATGTCACTCAGATCCTTACGCACGCCCATTTTTCCTGCGTCCAACTTAACAATTTCAAGAGCTGACCGTTCACTTGCTGACTAATGCATCACACTCCCTGACCAGCTCCACTGGAATGAGAGAGAGAGATATAGAGGCCGATATAATGTGTGTGTTATTAAAGTTGCTTTTATTGTCTTTTCAACCATAAACATGATACAGTACATGGTATAAGGAGACGGAGGTAGTTGAATGTTGTGTGTGTGTGTGTGTGTGTGTGTGTGTGTGTGTGTGTGTGTGTGTGTGTGTGAGTCCCGTTTTTACCTACAGTTGTGTAGATATGAAAAGTTTCTCGTCTTGGATTGTATTGATAAATAAATACATTTGTTTAAATCATTATTTTGTTTAGATTTTTTTCCGAAATTATGACATGCAAATATAATGGCACCCACTTTTGACTTTCATTCTTATTTGGTGGTTGAAATGAATAATAAATGCTGCCCTGTTGGCGTTTCCTGGTATTAATGACATGTTTTGCCGCAGTCGTGACTCTGCGTGTGCTCTCTCGGCGTGTGTTGATGTTTTGATGTACCTGTCTGCCCTCCCATGAGGTGTGATGGGTGAATGAAGCGTTACTAACCTTTCCAAACACCTGCAGACTCCAAACAGCCTCGTGTCTCTCTCTGTCTCGGCGTGCGTGTTTTTTTACTGTACGCTTCTCAGACTAAATGAACATGAAACGGAGTGGATTTGGGGCGAAATGGTGCGTGCGGTTGGGTGTCTGTGTGCTGGGGCTTTTCGTGCTGGCCGCTATGGGAGAACAGAGCTGCAAACTCAAGGCCAAGTTCAACCTGATGGGCTACAAGAATATGGAGAAGAAGAAGGTGGTGCTCGGAGGGATGTTCTCCGTGCACAACCGGCTCATGGACACCGACACCAACACCTCTTCCAACCCGGTGTCATCCAGCTGCGAAGGGTAACGTTGCAATTCCCGGCGTGTCACATGAACCCGTCTCACTTTAGTAGATGTTCCACAGGTGGAAGGTTTTTATTTTAAATGTCCTGGACTGGGTTCATTAAAGCTGTTAAGATGATGAATTGTAATTTTTTTTTACACTAGTCACCTTGAAATGCACATAATTAGATGCCTACATTAGTTCTAACGGTTCCACTTGCAAAGGTTTATTGTATTAATATCGGCTCGTGTCAATAATAGGATAATTATCCGTCTCAAAATGGCTAAATTTGTATAAATTCACTGGTAGGGAAAGGTTGAATCTGTGCTTTTAATAATCATTCTTGAGCAGCTTTTACCACACAGTTTAGATAAAACAGTAGCTCATCATTGGTTACCATGGTTACCGCTGATGGGCGTATCATAGCTGTGTCTGAACTGGAGCCTGTTCCCAATTCCCTAAAAGCAGATCGTTGTTATTAAGTACAAACTTGAAAGAAATAGATTGCTTCTGTTCTTCCATCATTTCACCTATCGTTGTGTAGATCGGGATGGATGTGTGAATCAGATCCAAGGCTTTAGAAATCTGTGATTTTCTTGAGCTTTGAAAAGGACTTACAATGTCATTCAAAACATACAGGACATATTTTTTATCTTTTCACTTATTCCTTCATCTGTGTAAGCGCTTTATCCTGGTCAGGCTCACGGTGGAGCCGGAGTCTATCTCTGGAACTCCGGGCGTGAATCAGGACTATCAGGATTCACACGCATCCATCCACTCATTCACACGTCTGGTGGCTACTTACTCTAGACAATACATCTACTTACATAATGTTAAAGGAAACACACACACTTAATTTGTTCCTTTACCTATATCAGAGTAAATTTTGACTTGATGTTCAAGAATGTAATTTAACTGTGTTAATGAGGCAATAGATGATCTGACAATTAATATAAGCCACATGCCTAATATTGTGTAGGTCCTCCTGTTGCTGCCAAAACACCTCTGAGCCGTGGAGGCATGGACTCCAGCTGACCTCTGAAGGTGTGCTGTGTTATCTGGCACCAAGACGTCAGCAGCATATAGAGCCATGATGCCGAAGTCAGTTTGGACAGACCCTTAGAAAGCAATGTTTGCTGTGTGTGGTTAAAAATGCATTGTGTCTGCACTCTTGAAACCTTTTTAATGATCCGAAATGAAAAGAAAGTCAGTGAGCAAAAATGGCCTGAGCTACTACATGTAACACTGGCATAAAGTGAGGTGATATAAACGTAAAAAGATGCCGTCTTGAGCAAATCCGTTTCGTACTTATGACTAGAAAGTAAATGAGTCGCTGTAGACACCGATGTATTTTCTTGCACTGTACTGACATCTAGTGGCTGAATGTGGCATCACACCACCAAGTAAACCTGCTAATTGAATAAAAACTGTTTTCCTGTAAAAGTAGATAAAAAAAAAAATAAAATAAAATGAGCTGATTTCTGACGGTCATATTTTTTATCATTCTGTTCGATCTTCATCTTCTTGCGCGTCTCTGACAGGTTTAATTTCCGTACTTTCCGCTGGACGCAGACGATGCTGTTCGCCATCAATGAGATCAACAAAAGGGCGGACCTGCTGCCCAACACCGACCTCGGGTATGTCATCTATGACTCGTGCTTCACCATCTCCAAGGCTGTGGAAGGAACTCTGACCTTCCTGACGGGTCAGGACGAGGCCGTACCCAACTACCGCTGCGGGAATGGGCCTCCGCTCGCCGCCATGGTTGGAGCGGGAGGATGTGACCTCTCTGTCGCTACGGCTCGAATCCTCGGCCTCTACTATTTCCCTCAGGTGAAGTGTGCGATGTTAAATGAGTAAAGGACTAAAGTGCCGCTGCATCACAGTTCTTAGGTGGAGATGAAATGAGAGCTAAATCCCATTGTGCCACCATCAAGTAGTTGTGGGTAATGTAGGAAACCATACCCGAGTGAAAATAGATCACTCAGAATTCCATTAAACAATAAATCATGGACCCCGATTAAGAGCACGTTAATTATAAAGCTTTATTCGCAAGTTGTTCTTGCAAGGGTGGATTTCGTCCTTCATAAAGCAGCCGAAGAGACGATGTTGTCAAATCCGTCTGTGCGTAGAACCTGCCTTCTGTGTTTGTAAATAATAAGTGTTTGTATCGCAGGTGAGCTACTCCTCTTCATGTTCAGTCCTCGAGAGCAGGTTCCAGTACCCCACCTTCCTGCGCACCATCCCGAGCGACGAGCACCAGTCGGTGGCCATGGCTCAGCTGATTCTACATTTCGGCTGGACCTGGGTGGGCACGATCGCTTCTGACGACGACTACGGCAAATACGGCATCAAGCGTTTCAAAGAGGTCGTAGAGGAGGCGGGCGTGTGCATCTCCTTTTCTGAGACGCTGCCCAAGTACAACGCTCCCGACACCATCAAGCGCATCGTCCATACCATCATGGAATCCACAGCCAAGATCATCGTGGTGTTCTCGTCTGACGTGGATCTGAGTCCGCTGGTGGAGGAACTGCTACTCAACAACATAACTAACCGCACGTGGATCGCCAGTGAGAACTGGGTGACGTCTGCGCTCATCTCCAGCCAGCCCAACATCATGTCCATGCTGGGTGGCACGATCGGCTTCGCCATAACTCGGGCTCAAATCCCAGGCCTCCGTGAGCACCTTCTTAACATCGACCCCTATCAAGACGCTTTGACTGAGGAGTTCTGGGAAACGGCCTTCAACTGCACGCTCAGTTACAGCCAAGCGCTGAGCAATGCCCGAGCACAACTGGCCACGCAGGTGGGAAACGCAACGGCGTCACGGGCCGCAGCCAGAATGGCACCGCAAGGCTTGTGCAATGGGAAGGAAAGCCTGCTGCAGCTGAATAACACGTACTCGGACGTGTCCCAGTTGAGACTGACGTATAACGTGTATAAATCCGTGTACGCAGTAGCCTACGCTCTGCACAACCTGGAGTACTGCGTGCCTGGAAAAGGACCTTTTGTCGGAGGCTCGTGTGCGAACATTAGCAACTTTGAGCCTTGGCAAGTGAGTAGATAATGAGTTCTAAACAGATGTTGATATGCAGCAAGCGGGAGGTTATAAGATATGAAGCTCGAATGTGTGGTGCTGTACGATCCATCTGTAGTACCTGCCTGGTCAGAGTCACGCTGGGTTAAATCAGGCGAATAGTCTGTTTCTATTTTGGGAAGAAATTCATTAGAAAGTATTGTAGTCCGGTACAAACAAATAATAAGGGTGAGGACGTTCCCATGCACGTCTCTACTTCAGAGCGAGTATGAACTGGAGTGATGTAGCCGAGCCTGAGGAACCGACGGAGCCACAATTCACAATAGATGGCTGCTTCTTCTGCTTCCTGCGGCAATAACTCACGGACCGCTTCATGTAGAAACTTTAGTTGCATGTCCCTCTATCTGTCCATTTTCTCCCCCGTAGATTCTGAAAGCCTTCCTAGACATGTTCTGGGCTCTACAAAGCATGCCAACTCTTTTCATACCTCTATCCGTCCTGCTTTCTTTTTTTTTTTTTCACCCCTTTGGATCGAGTTCATTTCCCAAGTCCTATCGGCTCCTTAATTAACAGCTAGGAGCGCCGACGCGGACAAATGTTCTTACGTACCTTACGTAAACATGGCATATCTTTTCCTCTGCTCCTCTTTCTTTCCAATCCGTCCTCCGTCCCTTTAGAAGCAATTGATTTTACTCCTGCGTCTTTTAAGGACGAGTCATGACCCTTGATGTTTAATTTCAACTGCAAAATACAACACTTATCTGCTTTTCGTTCTGACACTCATCTCTTTAACCCTTCGATTCATTCGTCCGTCCTTCCTTAACAATCCACTGATTCTGTCTGTGTACTGTGTGTCTGGGTTCTAACCTCATTTCCCCGTTATTAGCTGATGTACTACCTGAAGAACCTGTACTTCAAAGTTCCCCACACGGGAGAGGAGATTTCCTTCAACGATGGTGAAGTGCCTGGGTTTTATGAGATCCTTAACTGGCAGTGGGCATCAAAAGGACAGGTCACGTACGTCCATATTGGACAGTACAACAGCACGGCGCTTGCTGGGGCAAAGCTGTACATCGACAACTCCTCTATTATATGGCATAACGACATGCGGCAGGTTAGTGAGCTCCGTATGGCACCTAAACAACCGTCATATCCATGCATTATAGCTGTTTAAACCACAGCACTGCTGAATTCTCAGGTGTTCACAAGTTTCCTTTAATCACATTAGTGTACTCGTTCTAGCACTGTATTGTTTCCGTAGTAACCGCTCACTCGGACGCATCGACGGTAAAATCGGTGCGATAAGTCTCTGTATATACAAAATAACTTGCATAAGTATTCACCCCCCCACCTGTACGTGTTATATCCAGAACTGAAACTGGGATTATTTGTCATGAATCTCAAGCCGATTCTCTGAGAGCTTCGGCTTGAGATTCATGACAAATAATCCCTGCATGTTATCTGCCGCGCGCGTCCCTGTGCTGTTGGTTTTGCAGACGCCACGCTCCGTGTGTAGTGAAAGATGCCAACCCGGCACACGTATGGGCATCCGGCAGGGAGAACCCGTCTGCTGCTTCGACTGCATCCCGTGTGCAGACGGAGAGATTTCCAACACTACAGGTCAGATTCTGCTGTTGACTCCGAGTGTGTGTGTGTGTGTGTGTGTGTGTGTGTACACTCTATATTTCATTGGAAAGAGCTCATTACAAAAGCTGAAGATCATGATTGTTACACACAATATGTACAAAATATTTTCCGTCCAGTTGATCCTATTCATATTCTATCCATAGACTTCATTCATTCATTCATCTTTCAGATGCAGCTACATTCAGTAAAGCGACTCGTTCATGAAGATTTCAGTGACTTTATTATTATTATTATTATTTCTTTCTTTTTTCGGCAGATTTAATTCTGCGCCTTTCTCGTGGCGATTAAACTGGAATAAAATGTTCAGAATGTTCCATGTGTCTTGAAACATTTGACTGGAATTATAAATCGTATTAGCTGCATCGTCCTTCATAATTATTGGCACCCTTCATAAATATAAGCAGACATTGTTAAAAATGGAAATATCTCTCCTTTCACTGACATCATTAATAACAATTTTTAATTTACTTCCAGTTACCAGGAAATAGGTCACTCCCTTTCAACTGCGTTTTTCTAAAAATGACTCCAATAATATTTACATATGCACGTCATGATGAAACACGTGTTCTAATGGATTTTTTTAAATATTAAAGAAGTTCAAAAGCAGGGGTCACAAAATCAACATGATGCACCATCTATTCAGTTTTGCTTTTATGAAGGGTGCCGATAATTCTTGAGGATATCGTTCTGTAGTAATAACGTGTGTGTTTGTGTACCAGTGTATCCATTGCTATGCGTACGTGTTAATTAGCGTATAATAATATTGAAAATGACCAGAGTTAGATTGAGGAAACGGTAGAAATGGGGAAAAAAACAACAAAAAAAAAAGTCATGATCTAATTTTCTTAACAGATGCCCGAGGCTGCATCCAGTGTTCCGAGGACTACTGGTCCAACGCCAACCGTGACGCCTGCGTGCCCAAGACCATCGAGTTCCTGGACTTCAGTGAAGCTCTGGGCATCACGCTGATCGTCATCTCTGTTTTCGGTGCTTTTCTGACCATCATGGTGGCCATCGTGCTCCTAAAGTACATAAACACGCCCCTGGTGCAGGCCAACGACGCGCTGCTGAGCTTCACCCTGCTGCTGGGGCTGGTGGTCACGTTCCTCTGCTCCATCGTGTTCCTGGGTGAGCCAAAGCTCTGGTCCTGCATGACCAGCCAGGTGGCGCTAGCGGTCGGCTTTGCCCTGACCCTGTCGTCCCTCATGGGCAAATCGTCTCTGCTGATGCTCAGAGCGAGAGCCATCAAAATCATGAGATCAGCAGCTAAAGCGGCCAAAGCGGCGGCGGCCGCCTCCGAGCAGAGCGGTGACACGGCGGCGATAGCTCCGGCCGTACCGCAGAAAAACGACATCGATCCGATCAAACCTCCTCAACAGAGAGCCATGATGATCATGTGCACGCTGGTCCAAGCCGTCGCCTGCGCCGTGTGGCTCATCCTGCTCCCGCCTCATCCCGTGAAGAACACGGCAGCCCAGAACATCAAGATCATCCTGGAGTGTGATCCCGGCAACATCGTCTTCATCTGCTGCGTATTCGGCTACGACGTGCTCCTGGCGCTGGTGACGTTCATGTTCGCCTTCGTGGCACGCAAGCTCGAGGACCACTTGAGCGAGGGCAAGTGTGTCACCTTCGGCATGCTGGTGTTCTTCATCGTCTGGATCTCCTTCGTCCCCGCTTACCTGAGCACGCGTGGAAAGTTCATGGTGGCCGTGCAGATCTTCGCCATTCTGGCTTCGAGCTTTGGCTTGCTGGCGTGCATCTTCCTGCCCAAGTGCTACGTGCTGCTGGTGAAACCCGACAGGAACAAGGAGGAGGTGTTGGTGCCCAGGGCCAAGCGGCCCGACTCCGGAGCCACCGGAACGTCTGCCTCGCTCGCCACCGCCAACGGCTCCATCGCCACTATAGACGGATAACCAAACGTTTGCGCCTACAGCTAATAACCAGAACATTTTACGTTTGTTTTTTTTATTTTTTATTTTAAAATCTAACACAAAAACCAAGAGAAGTGACAGGAACAAGAAATCACTCTAAATCCGTGTAAGACGAGATTTAAAAACAAAATCACAGTGCGTAGAGACTTACAAACAACAAACTAAGACTCATAAGGAAGTTAAGTGCATACAGTAATAAGATTCGTCCTAACGCTTCGCTCCTCTCTTACGTAAAAGCTGCCGCCGTCCCTGTTTAATGGCTTAACTTTTCGTCGTGAACGTAAACGGCTTCACTTTTATTTACATGTGATTAGAATATTGATTTGCATTTGTCGTGAGTAATAGAACGAGTTCGTCGGGTCACTAAACCTGCTAGAAAATATCAACCTGCATTTCACGCAATATGAATAATATGACAGGTTTTTTTTTTTCTTTTATTCTGTTGTTGATTTCAGTAATTGATTGTTACTTTCTACCCTTTTGAATGAATAAATTATGTTCAGTAGATTTCGCTTTCAGATTGGATTTTTTTTTATACATTGGGGTCTAATACTGTAAGTACATGTGATGATGCAGGTCAGGAAGCGACGTGGCGTCGTTTCTTTTAAATTTTCTTTTTATTTCCCCTACGTCGCATAAGAAATTGCATGAAATGACAAACAATCATAGATAATAATAATAATAATAAAAAAATCCCATGTTGTATAAAATGTATCCGTTTATAGTTACATTTAATGCTGTAGAATGTTTTCGGATCAAACCCCAGCCTCTGTGTTTCTCTCTCGCTCTCGCTCTCTCTCTCTCTCTCAGCTTTGTCTCAAACTCGGAGTAAAGAGCTGACACCACAGACCACGTTTTTTAATCGACACGCTATCGTACACGCCGTGCCCTGTGAACGAACTGTTACTATAGAAACAATAACGTATTAGAATGAGCATACGTTAAATTAGTATAGTATTATAAACCTGCGATTTGTGTCTGCCCTATTGTCAGAACATTAATCACCTTCTGACCAATCAGATTCAAGAACACGTTTAAATTGTACCATAATGACATCACAGCCTATTGCGTAATTAGTTATTATTATACTGACGACTGGCTAACTTCAGCTGGTGCTAAAATAATATCCTAGCAACCTCTGTTGTAATCATAACCCGAAGAAAGCAAGCAAGTGTGTGTGTGTGTGTGTGTGTGTGTGTGTGTGTGTGTGTTCTGGCAGCACATAGACTAAGGAAGGAACAGAACTGGTGTGACAGAGAGGTAAGGTTTTAATAATGAATGATTGCAGACACAGTAGTGAGTGTGTGTTTGGGGTTATGAGTGCAGACCATGTTAGAGGAAGCTGTTACACCACACACACACACACACACACACACACACATCAAACTAGTCTGATAAGAATATCTGCTGCATGCTGACTAGCGAAACGTGCCACAGTCTTGTATGTAAAAGTGCTCCATAATTAAGTCCTGAATTGTTTTGTTCCCAACTCAGCAAAATGATTTCATATTCACAGCCGTACGAAGCGTCTCCTTTACCTTCCATCTACCGTGAAAAAGCTTCTGGTCAATTAAAAACGTTAACAGGCCACATTTACGTAACCGCTCATTTTTCTTTGCCAATTCCAGGTCAGACTAGCATCAATTTCAGTAGCTTACACACATCAGCAATGCAGCTAGCGCAGTTCCAGCTACTAAATACAAATATATATGCAGTATATAAATCGATTTACGAATATCAGTCATTCATTTATAGGATGAATTCATTCATTAGCGCTAATCAGATATATGAGCAGCAGACTTGCAGAGATTTCAGGCTAAATGGTGTATTTGCTTCTAACAGGACTTTTCGCATGAAAACGTGACAATATAAAATTTCATTTTTTTTTTTTTAAACGTTGACCTTTTAATACTTTACCTTTAAACGTAATTTCATTTCTCGGTACCTTTTCCTTCTCGGAGCGTCGGGTGTTCAGAGAATGGCGAGTGCAAAATGAACAGCAATCCGAGAACCGGCTCCAGACCCACCATCACCCTGAGCGGGGCAAAGCGACGGGCTTGCGGTTCGTTTCTTTCCGTTTTAAACAGTTTGATTCAAATGAATTGTTTTCACAGGTGTATCAGGGACTTAAAGGTGGATGCAGTAAGAGAAGCAGCAGGTCATGATGATGGAGGGTGCAGAAGGCTGAAGATGCTCGACAGGTATGGATATTTTGGATCGTTAGCTGAGGTCAGGCACTGGTATCAGATGAGGAGTGCCGGAGTTCAGTCGGAGTTCCAGGTCATCCCAAATGTGTTCAGTGGGGATGAGGTCAGGGCTCTGTGCAGGACATGCCGGTTCCTCCTTCCAACATTAACACACCGTGTCACAGGGACATCGTCATGCTGGAGCAGGTTTAAGCCTCTTGGTTCCAGTGAAGGGAAACTGTAAGAGACGTTCTCCGGTGAAGAACCACGTGTGGGTGTGAAGGTCAGGTGTCCAATACTTTTGTCCATGTCCCATCTGATAGCATTTTCTCTGACCTACTTGAACAAACTTAATTTATGCCTTTCTTTCAAGTCATTAACTCATAACTGAAACTTCTTATTTTCACCGAATTAGTGTGTAACTGAAATAAATAAACACCGTAATCCCTATATAAAATAGCGGTAACTCATTAACTGCTATACAATTTTACATTTTGGTTTCACATCAGCGAGTCTCCTTTTAATCTACACTCCTGGGCCAAAACAATGAGGTAAACGTAATATTATGAAACGACGCAAAAATCACTGCGCAGAAAATGAACAGGAAGTAAAATAGCGCTCCCGAGGCGTCGGCCTTCTTCCGCCGGTCGATGCCGAAACTGTCGAAGCTGGAAACGGGGACGTTCACTTACACAGTCTTCTGGTGCGCAAAGAGAAAATCAGGACAAGATCGAAACGTTTAAACGATATGAAATTGAAACGAACTCGTCTGGGGGCTTCAAAATGTTCCAAAATCGCTTCTGTTTGAAGACTTTAACATCGAGTGGAACTCTTCTTTCTGTAAAACGCCGCTTTTGCAATACTGCATACGCAGCTTTTATAATTGTGAGTAAATCTCCGTCTTCCTGTCTCTGATAATCACGGCCCCTTTAACGGTACAGTATGATCTGCTATGGCCTGTAACAGTACTCGCTCACACCACTTCTATTCTCTCGCCAAGATGAGCCACATTGTGTCTCATGCAAAATAAAAAAATATATATATTTCACTAAAAATGAGCTATTATTGTTCCTGTAATATGAAATGTATAATCAGAGTAATATTTCAGCCTTTCATTTATTTAATACTTTATTGTTCCCTCTCTCATCGTTTCACTTCTTAACAATACATTTGTGTAAGTGATGGGTTTGGTAGAAGGTGGTTATATTATTCCGGGATCAGACCACATGATATTTTTTTGTCTTTCTCGATGGTCACGGTGTCCGATTAGGCGTGCCTTGGTCATCGTCCTCATGCGTTGTCGGGGAGGAGGGTCAAGCAACTGTCCGTCATGGCTACGGAAGGAAGGGACACGTTGTCAAACAGGTGAGAGAATTTCTGCCATGCTAGATTTCCGTCAGCGGCCTGTGGGGCGACCCAGACACCACATCGCTGTTCTTTGATTGATGATGTCGCACTGCAAGGCCTGTTCGTCGTTCCAGATGTTCGTATTCAGGCCCGACGACGGAAATCCGTCAGCCGCGCCAAAATCACGTCAAAATCGGGCTGAACTAATTATTTTTAAGGATTTATTAAAAATTTCTTCTTGAATTAAGGAATGATAACATGAGCCTCAAGTTATTCTTCGCTTTCTTCTGTCTGGCTGCTGTGTCCTGAAAAGAAGATCCTGGTCCGTATCAAGACGTTTATGAAATAGCACTTGATCCAGCACATCCTGTTGATGCGAGCGCTCCGCGCTGACAGCTGAGTAACGTGATCGGTTCACGTTGCGTCCAGTTTCAGGTTTTGTGATGGTGAGGAAAGGGTTGTTTTGGTCAGTAAAGTAAATTCACCACGAGCTATAATTCAGGATTGCGAGACACTCTCCTGGGACACACAAACACACGCGCGTGACCTTGGGGACAGAGTGGCGTTACTCTGTGAGGGTCCTGTTGCCTTTATGTACAACGAGTTCTATAGTCTCCGACATATGACCTGCATCTATACGGATAAATTTACCGAACCTGACCGACTATGAGCTCCAGGCGTGTGTGTGTGTGTGTGTGCTTGTTATTTGTCTGTTCTGTCAGAAGAGTTGATTTACTGAGCACTTGAACGAGTTCTCACCTCTCTCTCGGAGTCGGAGCCTGATCTACCTGCCATCTGTGGAACTGGCCACGTCAGGCTGTGATGTCATTCACCTCTCTGCCGTGTGTCCCTCCAAACCATTAATCAGCAGTAAACTAAGAGCTCGAGCACCCTCTCCGATGTGTCGCACCAAGTTTACCATCATCAGTTATTCAATCTCGCCTTTAGAAAGTCAGGCACGAGAGCAAAATGTATGTATCAAGTTTTATTGCGCAGAAAAGCGTCTGGTGTATAATCATTTCCACTCTGTCGTCCTGCGTGTACGCCGCACTGCTCAGCTGGAAAAATAAGCCAAGTCCTCAGGCTCTTGACAATCGAACACGAAATTACATTTTTGCATTCACTTTTTGACTTATTTATCTCGTTCACACGTGAAGTGATGATACTCCGCTCAGTTAGACCCCTTGGGATCGTGTTAATTATGTCTAGATCTATTATAGGTATGTCATAACCGTTGCTGTATTATACGGTCGTACACTCTGGCTTTATGAAACTGTGTGTGTGTGTGTGTGTGTTGATAGCATGGCCTATAATTTGGGCTGCTATCTAACGGGGCTGTGTGTTCACCGTGCTCAAACACTAACCTATACAATGAATAGGGAGGATGCGAATATCGGTCACGGATTCAAACACTGACCTGCTGAATGCCAAAAAAAAAAGAATCTCCGTCATGAAGAAAAGGATTACATAGTTCACTGATGTTTAAAAAGCACTCGCAGATTAAACATTGATTCAAACACTGACTTACTGAATGACCGAGGAGTGAATCTGTGTTGCGACTGAAAGGATTCACTGACTCGAGTAACACAAACTTAAAATCCTGGCTGGATAAACATTTAACGTAGAAACTTCCTGGCAGAAAGATGTTGATTTGCTAAACGAGAGAGGAGCGACTCATGACTGACAGATTCACGGATTTAAACACTGACCTTCTGAGTGGGAGAAAAGTGACTCTGGATCATGACTACAATGATTCACTGAATCAAACTCTGACCCATCCAGACCAGAAGATTCACTGATTCAAACACTGATTCAGTAAATGAAAAAGGAGTGAATCTTGGTTGTGACCAAAAGAATTTACTGAATCAAACACTGGCTCATCCAAACCAAAAGATTCATAAATGTGAATCTTGGTAGTAACCAAAATGATTCACTGTGATTAACATAGCTGAGAGAAGGACAAATCTTACTCAACACTGAATCAAAACTGACCCATTCAGACAAATTTCTCTGACTCAAACACTGACTCTCGCTGAATAAGAGAGGAGTGAATCGCGGTCATGGCCGCAAAGATTCACTGAATCAAACACTCATCCATCCCGACCAGAAGATTCACTGATTCAAACACTGGTCAGTAAATGACATAGGACCAAATCTTGATCATTACTGAAAGATTCACAGAATTTAAACACTGAACCTGTTGAATCAGAGATGAGTCAATCTCGGTCATGACCCTAAGGATTCGCTGAATCAAACACAGACCATCCGGATGTGAAGATTCACTGAATGCGAACAGTAAATCCTGGTCATGGCTGCAAGGATTCACTGAATCAAAAGATTCGCTGAGTCAAATGCTCACTTGACCAATGCAAAAGGAGTGAATTTCAGTCATGTCTGGAAAGGATTTGCCGAATCACACACTGACCCATCCACATCAGAAGATTCACTGATTCGGACAATGACCCACTGAATAAGAAAGGAGCAAATCTTGGTCATTCCTGAAAGATTCAATGATTCGAACACTGAGAGGAGCAAAACCTCTGACCTAAATGTTATCCTTGAAAAAGCCTGAATCGTTCAGAATTGAAATGACTACTAGGAATCTGAATCCGCTGGAGGAAATGCAGCAAAATTTCTGAATCAAGGTCCGCAAAAAGGTAGACACTTGCCTAATCTTCCACTTTCCTTCCTTCCTTGTTGAACAATAGACTGCACAAAAGGTCGCCTGTCAGTGCCGTGTCCGTGGCTGTAAACGGCAGACTCAGGATGGTGGATTTACTGAGCACCTGAACGAGTTCTCACCTCTGTCCCTGCGTCAGAGACTGACCTACCTGCGCTTAGGTTTCCTTCCTGCCATCTGTGAAATTGGCTATACGTCAGGCTCTGATGTCCTTCCCTTCTCCATTTTCTGTCTTGTCCTTCTCTTTCCATCCACTTAGCAGCAGTGATGCATGCTCCCCTCTGATGGATGCTAGACTCCGAGCAGAGGCCCACATGGATCCACATTACCACTGTGAATTATTCAACTCGCCTATAGCGCTCAGAATCAGGAAATAAACCCACTGTAGCAAAGGTTAATGGGTAAAGTCCTGGTATAGAGTGTTACATTAAATCATTTTATATAATTACTCATTTATTACAATACAACACATGTAATTAAGTCACCTTTAATTTTTTTTTTTTCCCCGTTAGAGTTGTCCGAGTGATTCGCTGAGGCTAAAGTCAAAGATTTCTCCTTCTAAGCTGAATTATCCCTTCATGAATTGAAGCAGACATTGCTAGCCAAGACGATGCTACAGTCGGCCATGCCGCAGCAATAAATAGAGTCTATCTTCTCTGAAAGTCGTGTAAATACACCCTAGCCTGACACATATTATGATTTATTTGTTTTACCCGTCAGTGCTTTTTGTACTCTTAAGAGAAAAGCACACACTGCTAATTTTCCCTGTACATTGCTAGCTAAAATCCTGGTTTAAACATCCGGCCTAGCTCTATAAACAAACTTGGTATTTTTAATTTAAAGTCATCCAGTCAAAAGCTTGCTCTAGCTTTTTCAATTAACTAGCAGCAGGCTTGCCGGCTCAAATAGCAAATCTGATATTCGTTTTAGCTGGATGGTTAGCTAGCTACCAAGATAAAAGCTAGCTGTGGCTAGCAGCAAGAGTAGCTGCATAAATAACCAAACCAAACCTGCTATGTTTTCTCATTCGCTGAGCTGGTTGGCTAGCTAGTTTTCGAGCTAAAAGCTTGCTCAAGTCGAGTTAAATTAGCTGTACAAAATGCCAAGCCTGAACAGCTAGTAGTGTATAAGGTTTTAGCAACAATAATAAGGATTTGAGTTTGACAATAACTAGGTCATGACATCAATCTGTCATAAATGTGTAATAGCATTGAAAGATGACCGAAGAAGACACAAATGTAAATAAACTAATTAAAGAATTACATTTAAAGGAATAGACATACAAACAAACCAGGAAATGTATCTTTCAAAATGTTTAATGTTGTGTTTTAAGCTGTGTGTGTGTGTGTGTGTGTGTGTGTGTGTGTGTGTGTGTGTGTGTGTGTGTGTGTGTGTGTGTGTGTGT
>JAQQZR010000037.1:1851155-1861792 GCA_030068235.1 Notoglanidium macrostoma | reverse complement strand
GTGTGTGTGTGTGTGTGTGTGTGTGTGTGTGTGTGTGTGTGTGTGTGTGTGTGTGTGTGTGTGTGTGTGTGGCTCAGTAAGCCCTGATCTTGCCATCCAGTTTGCTCCCTTCTGGATGATGGCGTGTGAGAACGTTGGTGATGAGTTTGAACAGAAGACGCACTAGTGATGTCTTTTCACCCCCACAAACCCCCGTCTTACCTCACACAGCGTTAACGCAATCATCCTGTCTCCCAGATTGGCCATGGCCCTCAGCCAGATCCAATTTCACCCTGAGGACAAGAGGAGGTTATAAGAGAGGTGCAAGGCTAAGAGATGACACAGATAGTGAACAGAGGGTGAAGAAGGCTGACCGAGATCGCGCCGGAGGGAGATCGAGTGCATTCTGGCAGCACTCTAACAGTACACAAGGTCGCTCCGCGTGCCCTTTTGGGAGGGTGGGGCGTCCGCAGCCATGTTTGCAGCTCGGAGTGGCTCAATCGGTCGAGGACTCCCTGACGACTCGCTCAGGCACCGTAAGCAGTCGGCGGCGTCTCTGTTGGGGCCCCGGGGCCAGCGCAGCTCTCAGGACAGCTCTCGTGATGCACGCAGGCAGAGCCAGCAGACGGTGCTGGCTCACGCCCGCAAGGCAGAACTCATCCGTGAGATCGAGACCAAGTGGTACCTGAAGCTGTGCGGTCGTGCCAAGGAGGACTGCGTGGCCTTCCAGACGGGCATGCCTTACCGGTGAGCTTCTGACTCGGTGGGAATGTCATGGCTGATCGGTTGTCTGTGAGTCGTGTTGGAGTTTAATTCGCTCAGCTTGCATGTGGGCAATGCTTAGCCGCATGGGATTTCAGATGTTACCGTCACATGCCGCTCATGCTATAATAATGCTTATACTGCATTTGCTGCTTCCGGTCATTGCGCGTGCGTATCCTGTTACAGCTTTACATCAGTCTTCTCCTAAAGCTGATGACGGATGATAATGTGGAAATGGAAACAATCACTTTATATATATATATATATAAGCAGTGTAGGTGTAGAAAATGATCAGAATGTAGACAAACTACAACATCACTGGTGTAAATAACTTCTTCGGTAATTCCCTTTTATTAATATTTAGGCCGCATCGTCTTGGTGCCTATTAAGATTTTTACCTTGGTGTAAGGTAAAAATGAATTTTATCCGTGATCATTTTGACTATTGTCGGAGAGTTACGGCCTTAAAACTGTGTGGCGTAACAATGTGTGGTGCAATGACTAAACACACCACCGAATCAGAAGTTCTACAATTATAATTATAATCTTGTTCCTGTATTATGAATCCATATGGAATGGATTCTGCCACAAAATCTGAAATTGATTACTTCGCACACAGATTTAAGCCATGGACATCAATTTCAATTTCACATCATAGAAATGTTTCTCTTAAAAAATTCACGTACACAGAATAAATATTCAGTACATTTTTCATCCAGCGTCGGTCTCTTAAAGACAACAGACACTGCTGACGTGCTACTGAGCTCTGAGGTTGAGTTTATGGGCAGGGCAGGTGTTCTTCGGTGTCACTTGTGTAATTTAATCTCTTATAATTATTCTCCATTTGTTAATTACTCGGGCTGGCATGTCACCCGAACCTGGGCTTCACTCTGATGGTTCGTTTTGATCTGTTGGCTTTAATTGTGATGCGGGTTTACTCCCCGATCGCTCATCTTAACCCTGAGATCTCTACATCACTGCTGCTAATCTGAAGAGAACCCTGTTATCTTTGGTAAAGTGAGGAGATGCGAGTTCTTCTCGCCGTGCCGCTCTGGCTGCGTGATCGGCAGGACGGGATTAGATCTGTGAAATGTGAGCATGCCGAAGCCGTGACCTTTAATCCTGGAGCTCATGCGCTGGATTTTCACCTGGGTTTGTGTCAATAGCACAGATCAGCGCTTCTCCTCACACCTCTAGGCTTCTGTATGAACGTAGGCAGGTTATTGATTGATGGCACTGAAGTACTGCCAGATATATATATATATTTTTTTCGATTTGCAATGATTAAAGCAGTGTAATAAATGAAAACTGACTGAAAGGGGTGTTACAGGGCACGTATTAATTAAGGGAGAGGAATGGGAGGTAGAGCATGTTCACCGATTTTGCACGTTTCAGACATTTCAGGAAACATCCGAGCTGCATCCTCAGACCGGTGAACGAGGAACCGACTTTCACAGAGGCTTTTAAAATGGTGTTCACGTATTTAATCTGTATTTATTAGAAGAACTTCAGACTGGTTTCAAACCTAAAGGTTGACCTACAGGCTGTTTCGCAGCGAAAGAAGGATGAACTGATAAAAAGCAGTTCAGGAGATTGAAGTGTTATCAGAGAGAAAATGGGATTGTGGTAAAAGAACATTTTGTTCCGAAGTCGTCCATCATGTCTCCTTCCGAACACTTTTAGCGTTATCGTATTAGTCGGGTTATGTCCATGAAGATGACTATGATCGTGAGTTATCGTAAATTTTCCTAGTAATGAACTCCATATAATTTTTAAAGTCCTCTTTGTGAAATTTAATTCTCTCTCGCTCTCCCTGTTGCATTGCGAGAGATAAAATCGAGCACCTTCTGATCTCCAGCCAGACCTTCAGCGTCCAAGGGAACAAAGAAAACCGATCCGAGGGAAAAGTGTGAAAAACGATCCGCTACCGTTTTCCAGCTGAGAAGAGGAACATGACTTTGACTGACGTCTAACTCGTGATTAGTCTAACGGGAGCTCGTTAAAAATGAGCGGAGGTTTTGTGGGCCATTGTGCTGGAGGGCAACTCTGAGTATTTAGCATGACCCAGAAACACAAATACGGAGAGAAGCGCACACGATAAACCTGGAATAAGTGCATATATCGATAAGGTTGTTGATCGCAATCGTGGTTGAATCTTTAGCATTAGTTGTGTGTAGCAGTTTAAAAAAAAACAAAAACGTTTAGTTACCAAAATAAAACATTTTAACGCAAACCCTTATTTCACACATGCATCCTGGCCTTAATGAGAATATTAATTTCTTAAAGCAACGTGTTTACTTGTAATTCAGATGGGATCTCCATTCCACAGCTTACGCGCTAACGTGGCTTTAGCAGGACCTAGCAGCCCATTATTCAAAGCATCCTAAATTAACCATCCAAACTAAAGAGTGTGATTTGCGACACAATAAAATAAACCATAGCGCATAATGTGACATCATGGATGTTTTTCTATCGTCACGATTTTTCATCGTATCACACAGCCCTAGTCTAACTGCACCTTGCAAAATAGTGATCTGTAACTGATCTTGTGTAAACTAAGATCTTGTATCTAGTTTTACCAAAATTCTGAATAAAAATGAGTAATGAAGTAGCTTATCCCAGTGATTTAAAGCAAGACTGCGGTTTGAATATCTGGGAGAGATCATGGGAAGATCATGGGTGAGAATTAGTCGTGAGCTCACTGTAACTCACCACGCTGTCAGTTAAATGGGAGTTTACAGAGCACCATAGTGGCATTATTTTATCCGTTTTTCCCAATGCAACTCATTTAAGTGAAGTCTTTGGTCATTAGTTGATGATTTATGGATTTTGGCAGCAGAGTGCAGAAGAAAAAATTGGATCGACGCTACAATAAGAAAAAAAACACCGGAGTGTGAAAAGTCCCCAAGTTATTTCTCCGTCTGTGTCAGTCAGCTATAAATACCCTCTGCGTTTGTAAAATTATCACTGCATAGTTTTGGAAGCACACCTCAGTTGTTCCACTTCACTTCAGTGAACTCTGAACACAACTGGCTGGCTGGCTGTCTGTCTGTCTGTCTGTCTGTCTGGCTGGCTGGCCCAAGATTGTGTTGACCTCTTACTATGTTCCTTTAATTAGGCACAGCTGAAGGTTTACATGATTTCAAGAATGTGTGTGTTGGATTTCTTTTTCTGGTATTTGGCAAAGGGAGTTACTTTGTGATGAAATCTCTTAAGATGTTTCCTTCAAGGCATTCCCACAATCCCCCTGACCAGACATGTCATGGCTAAAGTCCCAGCACTACCAGTCGAGGGGTCAAAGGTCACGATGTCTGGCACAGGTCTATGATTTAAAAATAATAATAATAATCATAATTTTGGATACTGTGTTAGTCCCTGAGGGGAAATTCTTTCTCTACATATGTAAAAAAAAATGATATAAGAGTGTAAGTATAAAAAAGTGTAAGAGTGAGATATGGAGGCATGCACTGACTGTGATAAGATGCCCATCTCCATACAGTGCTTTATGGAAGTTCTTCTGAGGAACCCCTTAATATTCTACATAGTAGTACCCTATCAACAATTTAGCCTTTTAGTTATCTAAAATCCCATGTTTATCTGAGGAACCCTTCATTCTTGAATACAAAATCCAAGGTTGGATTTTGTGAGCAATAAAACAATGAACTCTCTGTAAAGTATCCTCAAGGGTTCTTTGGATAGTCATTGGTTCTAATCAGACTGTTTGACTATTCAAAGAACCATCGACCTAGGAGTGTACTTCACGGTTAAGGTTTGTGAATAATCTAAACCCCCCCCAAAGGAACCTTATTTTTTTTAAGGAGTACTAAGTGAGTTCTAACATGCTCAGTGGGATTTAATCAGAACCATTTCTGAAAGTTCTGAAAGCAAAGCTGACGGAGGCTCCTGAAAGGTCACAGTGTTTGACCCAGGTCCATACTCTGTAAAAGCGATGAAAGAAATGATGGAAAAAGTGCGTGAGTGAAGGGATGAGAGGATGAATGACCAGGAAAGAGAGGTGGAGCATGAGTGAGAGAGAGAAAGAGAAGGGGGAGGGATGGAAGAAGTGAGAGGGGGAGGGAGGGAGGTTTGGGAGGGGAAAAAATGTCCCAGATTCCCATGGTGTGTACTGGAAAGGGAAACCAAGCCAAGCTGATCAAACCAGGAGCAAACATAACGCAGAGAGACACCAGTGGCGTAGTTTCTGTAGTTCTCGGAGGAAAATTTTCTTCTATTCAATCCAGAAGACCCAAACTCTTCCTAGGGTACTGTAGAACTCTTTAAGGGTCTCCCAGACCTTTAAGTAGAACCCTCAGAGGAGCAGACTACGAGAGATGTACTTATACAAAGCGACTTGCTCAGAAATCCCCAACCTGAAGCCCAAAGGAATTCAGAAGGCGAGTGGAGACAGAGCACAGACCCGCATTAGCAGGGAGAACTCCTGCAACAAGGCTTATCCGATCATGTGCTGGAGTGGACTGAGGACTAACACGCACATGGAGCTCAAACACCTGGACGAGTTCCTCAACACGCATGCCGTCTCGCTTCAGGACTCGGTACCTGCCGTGACTGGCATGGTGTACAGGTACACAGCTCTGTTGCACAGCTGTACAGTACACTTTTATACAAAAAAAAAAGTTTCTCTTTAGAGGTGCTTTTTAGATCCCTTGTACCTTTGAGGTACAAACTAAAAAAACCTTTAGCGTTTGAGATTTAATAACTTCTCATTATTCTTTTTCTTCAACATTCAGTCATTCATTTGCAGTAAGTGCTATAGCTGGTCAGGGTCCTGGTGGCTCCAGAGTTTATCCGGGGAACACTGGGCATGACGGGAATACACTCTGGATAGGATGCCAGTCTTTTGCAGGGCATCAAACATTTATTTAAAAAAACAATAATGAACAAGGAAAGGACGGAAGATTAAACGGTGGTACGAAAGTTGGTCGAAACACCCAGCTGCTTGTTTGACTTTTAGAAAAAGGGGCTTTTGGATAGCTTCCTTAAAGAGTCCTACATGGTACTCTTTCTGATGGGGAAGCTGGCAGTTGTAGAGTTCTACTAAGAACCTTTAAGGGTTTGCCCAGATAGACAGTGAGTGTAAGGTGAGTAACAATGGTGCTATTAAAATATTGACACCAGATGTTATTGGTACACCACATGTAAAAACAGAAATCTAGCTCTAGACTCTGGGCAAAAACTTTTTTGTTCTTTGGTGGAGTGTTCCCCATTCCCTATAAATATGGATGATATGTTAATACAGTATATCACAATATCAATATAATATTGTCATACCATCTAACCCGGTGGTCAACACCCTGTTCCTGAAGATCTACCTCCCTCAAGACTTTAGCTCCAACCATAGTCTTGCTCACCTGACCATCTAATCATTGCCTTAAGAAGTTCTTGATCAACTGAAGGAGGTGTGTTAGATTTTGGTTGGAGATGAAACCTGCAGAAAGGTAGATCTCCAGGAACAGAGTTGCTGACCACTGATCTAACTCTGTATATCAGTCTTTCTTCTGGGGGCAACCCTGAAAATGGTTCTTTGTAAACCCCTACATTTGCCCATTGAAAGGGTTCTAAGTAAAACACCTTTAGTGACCTCTACTTATCCAAGTAACCCTTGAGGAACCCATCGCCCAAGCCTCAGAAAGAAAGCTCAAGTCTTCAACAATAAAGGGTTTTACAGTTGCTCTTTTGGGGGAACCCTTTAAGGTTCTATGTAGAACCTTACAATATGGCGTTTCCTTATCCGTGTGGAACCCTATTGGTTGGCTACAAACCCCTAATTACCCAAGGAAACCCTGACATTTTTTTTTTCTAAGTATACTTGGTCTTTTTGAGTAATAACACAATGAACTACACTTGAAAAAACAGGGGGCTTCTTGAAGGTCCTGTGTATAGCTTCTAATGACTTCTAATCAAGCTCTTTTCTGAAACCTGTGCAGGACAAAACCTCTGTTGTTGGGTTCTACAACTTGTAGGATTCTGGAGTAAAGCTTTCATGAGCGGGATATAAACATTTTTTAAGAGTGTGAAATGTAAGATCAGTTAAAATCCCTATCGGTTCCACTTAAAACCCTAAAACAGAGTGTTTCCCTATCATAAAGGGAGTTCTACATAGTTAGGAAAAGGACCTAATTATTCGAAGAACCCTTGAGGAACCCTTTGCTCTAAAAGTGTACTGCATGATTGGATTTTTGTTTGTAATAAATCGGTGAGCTAGGCTCGGGGGATGTTTTTTTTTTGGAGCATTAATGGATCTGGTGTTGAGTAAAGTATTTGGTTTTGCTTTGAAATTTAAGATCCATAGTTTATTGATCCGGAGGACATTATTCAAATCTTTAAAGACCTGAATTCTAGCAGCAAGTTCTTTATGTTCTCATCTACTCATTCGTTTCTCTCTTTGTCTGGTTGAGAGAAGAAGGAAGAAGGAATCATGGTAATGTTCTAGTTTTTGCTCCCCATAGTGTTAAATCCCCCCAACCACCATGTCATCCTCTAAAACTCATTAAAACACCATCAGTTCACCACGATTATGCTGAAATCTATTAACTTGGTAGCAGTATGTGTAGTATTTGGCATGGAGCATCAACTAACCATGTAAAGCAGAATGTTCCTGGGCCTCTGAACTGGTATGTGGGTTGCACATCCTGAGGCAGTTGGGATGAGCTGCGTAGGGGGTATCTTGTACTCAGGCTTTTCTCCATAGCAACACAAATGAGAAGAACACCTGGCGGCGGTCCACATTTCAAAACCATGTATTCATCAACTGCCTAGCCTGAGGACATCTGCATCATGGTCATCATCACCTCATAGCTCCATCATGGGAAGAGAAAAATCAAGCAGGACTGAGAGATTAAAGATTGATGATTTGCTAATGTCCAACTCAGGAGCAGTGGTGAGTCAGTGGTTAGGGCTTTGGGGTACGGATTAAATCCCAACTCCAGGTTCTGGAGCAAAGTCTTATGTACTCCTGTGGCTCTGCACTTCCAGCTTCTTTTCAAATTTGAATACGAGAAGAAAAGTTTCAAGGTTGTATGACGATGCATAGCAGCATCTGAATACTCATACTGCCGTAGTGTATAACGCACAAAGCAGTACGCCATAACCGGTACTGTATCAGAATACTCAGTAGGCATTTAATAGTGGTTGAACAGTACCTGGATATTATCCCGGTACTACGCTATCCCATAATTCAGCAGGAGCCTCCGAATAAGTGAAGAAGAAGAGTTTCCCTGGGAGAAATGGCAGACTGAAGCCAAGCTGGTTGCTGTAGGGTCGAAGTGATGTTTCTGGTGGTGTATAAAAGAAGCGGTTTAAACATTTCTGCCATTGCAGATTAATTTTTATTTTTGTGGCATATGTGGGTATACGTCATCCGTGAACGTCCAAGTCAAAGGACAGGTAACATAGTAGCAAAGTACGTCCAAATTGTGTTCTTACTAGTCGCTCACATACTCGTAGTACGTAGTACAGTCATGGTCCAGTAGTAAGTACTTAACGATTGCTAGTACATACTGAGTATTCAGATGCAGCCAAAGTGTGCCAATTTCAACTTGATAATGATGATCTAGTTAACACACTGATTTCAAATGAACAGAAATGTCTACCCAGTTTTGTGTTGCTGTTTTTTGTTTTTGTTTTAACAACTGGATGCCAGTTTCCAGGTCAGGAGCTTGATCAGAACCAATTCTCAGCCCAGATGATCCAGCTGAGCTTGCTTGCAGGTGCAAGCAGAAATGGCAATATGAAAACTAAGGTCACGGTCAAGGTCATTTTATTTGTCATATACACAGTTTGCTAGGGACAAATGCACACTGAAATGCTACATCAATATCTGTACCTTTACATAAAAAAAGAAGAAGAAGAAGAAGAAGAAAAAACAGGTATGATAACCAGTGTCCTAGTTATCTAGCTAACTAACTGCATCGTTCAGGGGTTTTCTGTGTAACTGTTTTTGGTGTTGGCAAGTGTAAATCTTGTAGGTCCAGATTTCAGAGATCCTCTTAGAGGCTCAAGATGATTTTAAGCTCCCAGATGTGCAAGAAATGTGTCCAGTAAAATATTTGGTTTTCAAGATTTCTCAGTTTCCCGAGATATTTATAGTGCGGCACACCAAGCTAAAAAATAATTTTTTGAAAATAAAGGTCTTATTAGTTTTGGGGAATTATCTTGTGAAAAGAGCTAAGCAGTTTGATTTCTGCAGTTGCAAAATATTATTTTGTTTGACAAAGAAATTCAGACGATTTATAACTTGTCTCCTGTGCATAGATATGTATGAGGTTGGAATGTATTTTTATGGTTATTTACTCTCAGCAGTAGCTTTCTGGGATTGTACATCCGTGTGATTGACAGAGCCGTCCTCTGGGGCTCAAGGCAGGAGAATGTTTGTGCGCGCGCACACACACATACATAGGCATGCCCATTCGGTGATGTAATGGGACTGTTTTGGTGTACACACGTCAATGTCATTAAATGTTACTCCTTTATACAGATCCGAGGTCAGTTTGAAGGCATCGCTTATGGTTATGATTAGGATCTGAGTGATGTCATCAACAGAATGAATATAAATAGGAAACTTTGAGATGAAATGGCCATGACACGAAAGAGAGGAATTCTTAGGATGTGAATAGAGGATATCTGTGAGAAGATCATTGTAGAGGCTGTGTGTGTGTGTGTGTGTGTGTGTGCCACTCAGGATGAAGTACGTGCCATACAGATTGCCCTATTTAACACACACCCACACACACACTTTGTTGAGCCAAGGCCAGAGTGAAGGTTGTGTGACCCGGTGAACAGGGGCATCATATGACCCTTGGCTCAAAACGCCATCACACGGCAGACTGGAATTCCAGGCAAGTAATCAATGACCTCAAACATGTCAAGCAGAACAACCTCCGTCTGTTGCATCATGGGACGTCAATGCAGACATTTCTGTGGCAACTTTGTAACTCCTAAACTCCCATTCAGCTGTGTAGAAATGATGTTTATATGGATGAGTCTGATGAGTGAAATAGTTCCTGGTTCCTGTTCAGCAGAGAGAAAGCCTTTTAAAGTGTAAAGCCCCTGCGCATGCTATCCGTCATGCCCTCGTGGCCTAATGAGCTTCTGATCGTCGCCCTTATAGGGATAAAGCCACGCTAATGATTTATAGCTGCTTGTCGGCTGCGGGAATGCTCAGCCTTCTCCTGACCGCAGGGAACCTTGCTGTTCATTCTTATTTTTCTCCCTCCATGCATCATTTGTACATTTCCAGACAGAATAATGTTGCGCACTAACCTGTTAAATAGCAGAATCACTCTTGTTGGTTTTATGATCGTTGCAGCTGTTGTGATTGATGATGACGGTGATGAACGTGGCTTATTTTGGTCATTCACGAGATTATGCACTTACACACTGGCTCAGCATCAGGCCTGCTTCTATCTTTAACCAGAGGCAAGCAAATGCAATTACTGATTCGCACACCAACAGGGTCGGATGTCGGACAGGGTTCCTGCTTTAAGAGGTTCTACAGCGTCGTTAAGTAAAGGTGACACGTTCAGTTTCTTCCGACTGCGTTGTTTTTAAACGGGGTCTGTTGCTTCCCTGCTGGGCGATATGTCCTTACAAGTTCATTGTAAAAGAAAATTAGAACAGAAGTTACCAGGAGAAAGGAATAAATAATAATTCTTCAAAACTGTGAACACAACTGCAATAATATCATTCTGTGTACCGATATTTGAATGCTTCCGATCTCACAATTGTAGATTTAGATTTTATTTAATGATATTTTACCTGATACATCTGTCAGTGTTTTGCCAAACAATTCCTTATTGTTGAGTATTAATCCATCCATCCATCCATTATCTATAGCGCTTTATCCGTCTGGGTGGCGGGGAAGCTGGAGCCAATCCCAGC
>JAQQZR010000037.1:1836873-1847570 GCA_030068235.1 Notoglanidium macrostoma | reverse complement strand
GGTGACCCGGGGATCGAACCCAGGACCTTCTTGCTGTGAGGCGACAGTGCTAACCACCGCACCACCGTGCCGCCCTCTAGTGATAACATGCTTCATTCAATTTAAATTTTCCTAAAGCAGAGAGTTGGTGATACGTAAAGTCTTTTCACGTGGAAGTGTGTATTTGATCTGTTCTCTGCCATGTCCTTTACATAGAACTTATTTGACACACAGTGCTTTCCATGCAGAGGATTTTCTGCTCACTGGAGCTTCACACAACGGATTTAAACACATCAAGTCGCTCGTCCTCGTGTGCTCCCTGTCAGAGCTTCCTCGGCTAGAGAACGAGAGTGACTTTTCTGAAGAATCTTCGCAGCAGTTGTCATCCGCGAGAAAGCAGAAAAAAGCACGTGCCCTCCATCAGACGCTCGTGAGTGTGGGTAATTCCGAGGCAGAGAGGAATCGTGTTTCATTACCTGGAGATGCAGACAGGAGATGAGTCAATCTGTAAGAGAGATTTTTTTTAACTTAAATTAGTTACATTTTTCCTAAATCTGGAGTGATGAAAGCACAGATCTTGGTTCGTAACACTAATCCCATCCAAATCCCATCCTTCAAGACATCAATATGAAGTTTTATTTTTGGCATCTACATCAGATTATATGCTGCCTAACAATGTTTTGGATTATTCTACATTTTTGTGCAATCGAGTGCAAAACAATATTAATGTTAAAAACATTTAAATTGAGAAGTGAGTTTGGGGCTGATTTCTTTCTAGCCCAGCCTGTAGATTCATTATTTAATGCACTAATCGTTTCATTGTCAAGCTATCGATCGATTACAGTTTTCATCCCTCACGTCTAACGGCTGTTGTTAATGGACATGATGTGATTACATTGTGGCGTGATTTTTCTGTCTTTCTTTTTTTTGCGTAGCTAACTCGCATGCGAATCCAATCAGATGTCTTTCACCTCTGTGACACACGTTTCTTTGTTTCCTTGTGAATTGAAATTTTCGGGTTATTTCTCTTTACTTGCAGTTCACCTTCATTCACGTTTACGTCAATGTAATTGTTATTCATAAGCAACATTGGCGTCATTATCGTTTCCTTTTGAGAACCATGCATTGAGAACATTTCCACCTACACCACATGTCTGTGGGTTTTTGTGGTTTTTTTTTTTTTTTTTTTTTTTCTGGACAAGAAGCTGGCTTTAATATCTTTTTACTATCGTCATGGCAACCTGAATTAAAGCGCTAGAAGAAGGACGCGTGTGAGGAAAATGACCTGCTTCAGCATCGCACTCGTGTGTGGAGCAGGTGCATGTGGAGAAAACAGCGTAGTGGAGATGTGTGTGTGTGTGTGTGTGTGTGTGTGTGAGAGAGAGAGAGGTTCCACATCAGCTAGTACTCTCCAGAGCTGACAAATGTCTTAAAAATTAAGTGCATTAATGAATGAGTCTATAATGTTATATAGCCACACCCACACGTTAGCAGGAACGCCACACAAACATTCTGCTGTTTTCTGTACAACCTCTACAAACAAATACACAATTTATTATATACACTTATTCCCGATATCTGCTGAATTCTTGATTCAAATCACAGGCTTTTATTAACATGCTCGATCTAGTACGTTATCGGTCCACACAACCAAAACAACTTAATAACAAATGCTGAGCAAGAAAGAAAACGTGTAATAAGATGTTTATCATTTATGTAAAGAGGTATGGTATGAATTGCCATGGTGTAAGTGGAATAAAACATTTTGGGATATACTTTTAACCACTGAGGTGATAACTGTAACGCCACTCGATCACCCACATGATCAACAGCATGATACTTTATTCCTTACCACCTTATTGCACTATAGGCCTAAGAAAATGCCATTTAGAGTATTTCTAATATCCAGCTGTTTGAAACTCTTAAATATTCACATGTAATATTACTTCAGCTCAGGTATATTTAATGAATTCGTATTAAATTGATACAGCTTATAAATTATTTATAAAGAAAGTATACAAGCAGAAATTGCACACTTCTGTTCAGGTGTCTTTTCTTACGCTATTCGACAGCCATTTAATATAAAAATTAGGAAACACCTTTCTAGGTAAAGCATTTTTTACATTTGTACATTTTGTTTTTCTTCATATGTCAGTTATAACACTAAACCCTGTGCAACTGTGTCAACTGCAAAATTATAGGCACCCATCAAATACATTTTTCTCTCAAACTATTGTCCAATGAACTTCGGTTACGTTAAGCCGGGCTCATTCAGTACTGGCTGTTTATGAATGGTTTTTTTCTTCTGACTGCCAGAGAGAAGCACGGAACTGAGGAGTTAAATGAAATTTGAACAATAGACATCGCCGTAAAGCAAGCTTTACAGAAATGCGGGTGTAAATTAAGATCCATAATGAACAAGCCAGAGGTGAGAGTGGTGAGGAAAAGAAAGAACACGAGGAAGAAAGACTTAACGTAGGGCCCTTCTGGACGACAGCGGATAGAGGGATTAGAAATCATTCCACGGTATATACAGGAGTGGGAGAGTAAAGACAAACAGTGCCGAGAGTCCTGGAAGAGCAACGGCGCAGTCGCTATGATTACAGCAGCAGCTAGTAGGTTACAAATCTACAGAATAAAACAGTACAAATGTTGTATAGAAAAGAAAATTGACACAATTTTAAATATAAGTTATAGTAGCTCACACTGCCCTGCTACTGCTGTATAATTAGCTTACCACACACACACACACACACACACACGATACAAAAAAAACCTGCTTCGCTTCAAGGGCAGTAAATCAATGTGCTGCAGTGCGGAGAAGCCAAGGCTAAATCTATCAGTAGTTTTAAAACAAATATACCCCCCCCACACACACACACTAGATCAACGTGGCAAAGCATAATCGTAGGAGTTGGATCAGGAAGTAACGGAAATCTGTAATCATGTGTGTAGTATTGACATGTAATCTTTAAAAAGCAGCAGCAGCAGCGTAGCCGTGTCAGTGAGAATCTCTGCACTCCTCGTGCTCAACAGTTTTCATCCTTTACACCCACTAACCATCACCTTCCCTACCTTTCTCTCACCTCTACCTCCACATCACACACACTTTATATGAATGCGCCGTTCTATCGTTTCTATAGTAACAGCTCATTCACCGGGACGTCTACAGTGACGCTCAACGTAAACGGATAAAAAAGGGGTGACCGTTGATACGCTGGCGTTTTGTCTGGGAACAGGTTTGTTGCACGTTGATGGAAGGAGTCTCCAGGGTCAGCGCAAATAGGAGTTCATGCTTTCATGGTTTCTCTGTAACATGACAAGCTGCGTTGGGCTCAGTGCTTAACACTGGACTATTGATCAGAAGGTCATGAGTTCAGCACTGCCAAGCGTAACGACGTAAATGTAAATGAGGGGATTTTAACAAATAACAAAACATATTGGAAAATGAGGACGTTGGAATGTGTTAATCATGTGTGAGGTCATTGGGAAGGTCATGTGACTCATGTCTATGAGAGTGGCTATGCTAGGACTTCATTGGTAAGTGACTAAAAATCGTAGTGTTTCAGCATCATTCAGGGCCACAATGTCTATGTTTTGCACATTTGCAGCATTAGTTTAGTTGTAATTGATTTACCAGCTGTCTATTCCCTCTCTTCCTCTCTCTGTCCTTTCCTCACCATATCTATTTGTTCCACAGTAGTCCAGCCTCCCGCTCCATGCTCTCACACACGTGTAATTACCGTGGCGAAGGCTCTCAGAGACGTGCAGTGCAGGCTGTAATTGTACTGTAGAGGTTCTGTGCTCGCCTGGACAGCTCTATTGCAGGATGACTCAACCGTTGCTGGTGTAAATCCTGCATAAATACGCATTAAATGACCGGTTTGTACAGTGTTTGGACTCACCGAGTGATACGGGGTGACAGTAAAATAAGAGCCTTGGCTACAGATAGCTTTATTTATTTATCATGAGCGATGTATGTTTGTTAAGAGTGCTGAAAGATGGGTTGCCAGGTCTCTGTAACTTAACCCAGTTGGTGATTTTGAAATGAATGCTGTCTATTAAAATGATAACTATTATTGCAGGTATAAATGATGACTACTGTTGCATAATACATAAGGAATAAAACACTCTGTGTCAGAGATGTTTTACAGGAAAATAATCAACAATAGGGTGGGTGATTATCAAGGTGATTATTTGGCTAGAACAGCACATCCTGACGTGTTCTATTCCTCTTATGTTCCTTTTAAATTGCATTTAATGTTCTGCGAAACAAACTCGGTTCCTGTTCTCACTTCCGTAATAGCAGCTTTAAACACTCGTTCCTTCACCGGCCTCTCTTTTGACATCACTAAGACAAGAAATGCAGCTTGTCATGTTACCCTGAAGCGTAAACGCCTCTGTCCTGAAGATGTCGGAAAACTTAAAGTTACAGCTTTACCTCTGACCGTTACACAGTGCTGACACTGGAGACTCCTTCCTTCAATGTTAAACGAACATCTTACAAAACAAAACGTCACTTCTATGTAGAGCCTCCACCGTACAGGCACCTATGAATGAGCTGTTACTATAGTAACGACACCATCTGACCAATCAGAATGGAGAATTCGGCAGCACTGTGGTATAAAACATGTATATTTTTTTCCTGAGCAGTAATAATGTGTTAAGTGATAAGTACTATGAGTAAACAATTTCACAACAAACTAATCAGCAGAAGCGCAATTCCAGCTGAGAATTCACACCATGTTAATCAGGACCACTCAGTATACACATGTATAATAGAGTCAGTATTTGCTCTACGCATGGAAAAGACTCCAGCTCACCTGGTCTGCCTGCTTACATTATTAATATACAAAAATAGCTCAAATTTGCAGGCAACATCACAGACCTGGCAACTCTGCTGTTAGTAGAAGGCTGTAATTATAAATCGCTCATGCTTACATGCTTTCCTCAGTCTGTAATGAGCCTTCGCTCTGTACTGCTGCCTCGTGCTTTGCTCCTGGTCGCCTCTGCCCCAGTTTATGAGGCGCTTCTTCCTCGTAAGCACTTTCTCACAGAACCTCAGTGTCTCTGGCCTGATTTCCAGAACCGAATCAAAACAAATTCAATTCATTATCTGGAGAAAACACACACACACACACACACACACATTTTTTTTTTTTTTTTTTTAGGATTTTTTTTTTTTTTTAGTTTTCTGCTACTTTGTGAAAACTGGAGGAAGGTTTTATTGCTGCTGTGCTGGAGGGGATTAATAATGAATGTTGTTGGCCCCATGGCGTGCATTATTGCTGATTGCTGCACTACGCTGTTTAACGCCACATACACAAACAGCACACTGGTAAATAGTGCAAGTGCTTGGGGAGCAGGGTTTTTTTTCCTCCTCTAACATTTACAGAGCAAATAGTTTGCGTTATCAATCCCGCAGGCAACGGGAACAGTTAATGATGCCGTTTTCCTTGCCTTCTGATCACTCACTTAATCAAAAATCACTTTTTTATGAGTTAAAAGCCATAATAAGTGTTAAATAGTTTTCAATTTGAAACACACTAGTTGGTTTTCCATGCCTGTTTTCAGACAGACTGACAAGCCGTGATTCCACGCCGCAGAAAATTAAATATAAATATAGTCAGATCACGCTAGTGTTTAATAATATAATAGTACAATAAGCCAAATATAACATTATTAACTCATTCATACATCATGTCAACAATTTAAAGCTTTTTTTTTTTATATATTGTAGGGAAATTTGAACTGTAAACCAGTTCGAGGACACTTCATAACATCTCATAATATTTGTCACCCTCAAGCTGTTAGCTTTCTGTATAAAACGACTCCTTAATAATAATAAAGTAAGTAAATAAACAAACAAACAAATACCAAAAAATGTAAAGAAAATTATATATATATCAATATGTATATACTCCACCGAGTTTTTTTGTTTTGTTTTTAAACCAGTTTGGTTTTTATGGGTCAAGATGGATTTTTATTTTACCTCCTTTCATCCTGTAACAGTCCTAAACTGTAACTTTTGTATATTGAAAAATGATATTTTCCATAACTTTCATTTTTATATGCTGCATATTTTACTCTGGAAAGTTAAAATTGTTGGACACTGGATGATTTATTATTATTATTATTATTATTATTATTATTATTATTATTGTTTATTTTAGTCATACAGCTTTAAGTCTTTTTTCCCTCATGGACCCTCATAATGAGGCAGAATTAAAACACATACATCATGCACTTTTCAGTAAAAATCTGCATATATGAATAAATAATTTATGCATGAAAGTTTTAAACCAAACTAAAGTGTTAAGCTAATTCACTGATTTGACTAAATTCAAGCTTGAAATAATAAATATTTTTCTATTGGTGATCATTTTGCTCATTTTAAGCCTTTATTTAAAAAAATTATAATAAAATAACCATGAGTTCGACATGTTTCAGACTCATTGTTTTAAAAGAGACCTGAAAGTTGATGATATTACCAGGTGATCTGTACAGCTCTACGTATTAGCTAGAACACAGCACACACACACACACACACACTTGTCGACACAGCTCTCTGTCTCAGTGGTACGGCACTGTGTGGATGCAGTGGAGTTTGTTTACGAGTGTTGTGTCCACCGAGCAGGACGATGGTGTCTTCCAGCTTCCTGTGCTCCCGGTGCCAAGCTTCCTGATCCAAATCCGACCCCACGCCTCCTGTTCCTCACCCGTCAGCCTTCAAACTCTGCTGCTTTAATCACACTACGGACAGTTCCACTTCTAAACACTAACAATGCCACATTTATACAGACAAATCATGAAATAGTAAAATACAAGAACACTGAGCATATTTCTAGACAGTTTGAAGCTAATTTTAAACTTACAGTTGTCTTAGGTTTATTTTACAGTCAGATATTTGTTTCTTTAAAGAAGCAAAATCATCCAACAGGAGAATAAGTTCATTTCAAACATGAAATTATAAAAATAAAATGGAAAAAAATAATAATAATAAATAAATAAATTATATATATATATAGTTAATTTATAGCACAATTACCTAAATAAATAACAAAATATCAGCATACAGCTAAATCAGTTATTATTATTATTATTATTATTATTATTATTATTATTATAAATTGTATTGTTTTCATACAATAACTTACTAACATGCAACTAATAATGTAACTCACAATAACACAATACGTTAATATAGGAGTAAAAACAAAAAGAATATTCATGTAATTAATAATTCATATAAAATAATTCATATAAAAAGAAGTTCATAGTTCATTATCCTGGTAAATATGTAAATATTGTAGAATTGTATTATTATTTTTATTATTATTGTTGTTGTTTTTGTTGTTAATAATATTATTATTATTATTATTATTATTATTATTTTTTTTTTTTTATTTTTATTTTATTTATTTATTTTATTTTTTTTTAATTAACATAATTTGCCAGCGGTTTGGTCAGGTTTGATCTTTAGGCTGGTTTGAGAGAGATGATAGATAACAGATCAGTGATGCTATTAGTGTAAAATCTGACTGTTTAAATCTGCTTAGAGCCCTACAGGGGTCTCACCTCCTCTCCCTTCATGCCTCATATGAATCACTACGTGGAGATGATCGTCGATGCGTGACCTCCTCTCAGACCTTCATTAGTCTGTGATTCAATTTTCATCACGTCGGAAATTACTGAACAGTTTTTAGCAGATTAATCTCTCTCTCTCTCTCTCTCTCTCTCTCTCTCTCTCTCTCTCTCAGTTTATAAAATGAGATACTAAATCATTTCTAAATTTCTTCAGCCTGTGACTCAACTATATCGTTCTACTCAACACTAAACGGCAGAAGGCTGTATGATTAGAGCTGCACCATGTTCTACGTCACCACAAAATGTCACCGTGAATTATGTAATTAATCAGCAGTTTAACAGCACAGTACTTTCATTGTACTTTTAAATCATTTAATTCACCTTTCATATTTTCTCATACAGTATGAGCCTATACAGGAGTTATAACTTCACATCACATAATAATAGTAAGTCTACACTGCATACATACATACATTCTTAGGCAGAAAGTTAATGCGTCGTTTGGTTGTCTCTTTATGGGAATCCGTAACGGTTCCTGATCAGACAGGGTTCCACTTGAACCACCTGAGGAACCTTTAAAGGGAAAGTCATCAATTCTGAGAAGGATTGTTGATATTTGAACTCAGCAGCCAAACAAATACACACCTCCCTTCATAAACTCCGCCCCCACCTGACCAATCAGATTAGAGCATTCAGCAGCGCCGTGGTATAACATTAGTCACGTGAGGAAGCAAAATGATTTCCAAAACACACCTTCGTATTCTGAAATGCAGCGAAATTGAAGCAGTGCTGATGTGGGATGAAATTTCAGCTCAGGTCAGCACTGACGGTTAATGAATCCACTCTCAGATACTTTCTGAACGTCATCCCCGAAATACAGCACTGGAGTTAATACCACAAGGTGACTGCTCGGGTTAAGAACACAATTTCTTTCTGAAGGGGTTTGACACAAAAGTATAGTGTCTGTCGTGACCCGCAATATTAAACTAAGTCATTTAATGATCTTTCTGATGAGGGGTATCAATCACTGACAGGGTAAACCAATGCACAACCAACCTTCAGCCAGGTAATGAGAAAGAGTCTGTCTAATCTCACAGCTGAGATCCTGCCCGCTGATCCAGTCTGGACTGGAATCTACTCTGGAGCTTACATTTCTGGATCTAATTCAGTGCAGGCGTCAAACTTAGAACTTCACAGGGCCACGGTGCTGAATCCAAGCTTTATACTAGAGTGAAGCTGAATTCCCGAATCTGAAGGTGCCGATTCATTTTCCATAAAACAATAGCGCACTCCTTCTCATACGTTATTGTTTCTATGGTAACAGCTCATTCAAAGGGACTTGCGCACTGGACGCTCCACATAAGCTAGCGCTAATAATATGTGCTTTTGTTTAACGTAGAAAAACTTCAGCCGGGTTTCCGTGGCAGTTTTGCCTAAAAAAGAAGCGATGTTTACAGAATTTTGGCAAAACACAATTTGCGAATGGTCTGTGTTTAATTTAAGTGATGCTACGTGATTAAAGCTGCGTTTTCTCCTTTCGTGATTACGTCTCCTCTCGTTATAGAGCACTCTTTTTCCGGAAAGGTAACATTTCCATTTGCTCTTCATGTCATGTGAGTTAAATGCGGAAAATGTGTTCCCGATTCAATTTTGGTGAAATATCAAATTGTCTGAAAAACTACCTCATATGGGCGTGAAAAACATTTTTGTGGTGGGTTTTTTTGAAATTCACGTTCCCATTACGCATTTTTTAGTGTGCAATTTTATATCGCTCATTAAGCAGGTTAAAGGAAATACGGCTATTGACGTGGAGAAGTATTGTGTGAGGAGACATTTATATAATAATTATGTAAGGAGACTCCAGTGTCAGTGCGATGTACGTTTTCCGACATGTTCAGGACGGACGAGTTTACACGTTGTTAATTGTTCAACTTGACAAGCTACATTTAAAAAATCGTATTAAAATCAGGAAAAAGAAAAAATGAGATACTGGTGAGGGAACGACTGCTATATAACGTAAGTCAGAACAGGAAGTAACTTGCTTTGTGGATGTTTCACAACATCAGTTGTAACTATCAATGTAGAAAATATGTCATTCTTTAATAAGTGAGAAGTTTGTGTACGGGTATAAGAGGAATAAAACACTTTGTGTTGTTATAGGAAAATAATTGAATTTCAGGGTGCTGACTCCTTGTTGATTATTTTCCTATAACAGCATGACACTGTTTTATTCCTTACTGAATGCTGTGTAAGCTTATCTTATATGCTTAGCTTGGCAAGGTTTTTTATTTATTTATTTATTTTTTTCTTAAAATGTTCCATTGCAGGCAAAAAAAGAAAGAAAGAGGAATCAGCTATAAGCCTGCAGGTCTTGTATTGTTTCGGTTGTTGATTATAGATATTTTAAGAGCTCAAATCCAAATAAGATGGAAATGTGGCAGTTATAAAAAAAATATTGCAGCAAAACCAGTGATCTTTGCTGGATCCTAAACTTGGATCTGTCTACACCAAGCCTGAGAGAGAGAGAGAAAGAGAGAGGTTGTGTGTTGAACAGATTGCGTGTTGCTGATGCGGCAGGATTTTCTGATCCCCCTCCTTCCTCGCTGTTGTTACCGTCTTAACTGAGCAAACTTCAGCAAATGAGCTGAACCACACGGGCTCTTTGGCGCAGCAGAACTCAGCATTTCCTGCGTCCAGCTCGAAATTTGTCTGTGCAGTCTGTGTGTCTAGAGACGTCTTTCTTAACGGCGGTGAAGCTCAGAAGCCACGAACCTTCATTGCTGGACAGAGCGCTTATTCCCCCTGCCCATTACTGCAGTTTCACTGTAAAGAGCGCTGAAGGCTGGCGTGAGGCGTTCAGTGCTGTGACAGCAAACACTGTCGAAATGAAGTGTCACTCTCACCCTGATGAGCACCCTTACGCCACAGTGAGCTGAATCCTCCATTCTGATTGGTCGGAAGGTGTCGGTTTAGATACACGGCCTTGTTCGAATACGTTTCCATAGTAACTGCTCGTTTGACATGGATGGAAGGAGTCTCCAGTGTCAGCGCTCTGTCGCCAGTCCACCACAGGGCCGACACAGACAAACAGCCACACACGCTCGCATTCACACCTATGGGCAATTTAGAGT
>JAQQZR010000037.1:1786026-1814230 GCA_030068235.1 Notoglanidium macrostoma | reverse complement strand
GGAGAACATGTAAACTCCACACAGAAAGGCACCCTGGGATCGAACCCAGGACCTTCTTGCTGTGAGGCGACAGTGCTGACCACCGCACTACCGTGCCGCCCATTCACATAGATTAATGTGTATATATTGTTTAGATTAGATTTTCCCTGATGTAAATGTTATAAATGTGCCGGCTGTTCCAGGAGAGTTGTAACGCAGAACTCCTTTTGGTCGTGTAATTTAACCCGAATCAAAATAACGTGATAATTGTACCGATTCTCCACTTCCACAGCGCAGTTTGTTCTACACAGTGGGTTTAAGAAAGTAATTTAAAGAGTGAGAGAAGAGGTCTATTACAGTTCTACTCTGCAGGTATATATCACTGCTGATGGGGCAGTATTTGAGGCTAATGGACACAGGCTGCAGAGTTACAGTACAGTCAGAAATTAGCTTCCTACAGCACAGCTGCAGAGTTAGTGTCTCACACACCGAGAACTGGAGCTGCCTTGGGAAAAGCTCATAAAACCGTTCACCCGGGGAACGTGCTAATGTTGCGCATCATTCCCAAACTCCAGGGGCCAGTTAGAGCGGTGCTAATGAGTCCGGCGTTCTGCTCTGCAATTGATTTCAGTCATTTGTTAAATATATAACACTCTCGCTCTTTTCCCAAGAACGTCACTATGTTTACATATTTTATGACCCTTCACAACAAGCTCATCACACCAAACCCTAAAGGTGCTTTTCCACCAAGATTCCAGAAGCTTCTGAAGAACTGAACGCTTCTGAAATCATTAGCACAGTACCTGGAGGAGTGTGTTGATTGGTCATTTGGTGTAGCTCGTGTTTGACCAAACTGCAAAGCACAAACTAAGTAGTTTTAGCAAAGATTTGACGGTTCATCCAAAGAGAAATAATAGTTCCAGCTTTTTAAAGGGCTTTCAAGCTTTTCTCAAATGGAAACCCTCTGTCCTTGGGTTCTAGATAATCGTTAAAGGTTAACCTCGAGGAACTTAACAATGAACCCTGTTAGATGGTACTTTTTGTTCTAATCGCACCTTTCCACCACCACCGCTTAGAAACAAAACCAAAGCCACGTCTATCCATATCCCAGCTGTGTGCGTATGCCCGACCCATCACATTACTCTACCTGTGAACCCTTTGGTGATATCACACAAGACGTTTCAGAGTTTCAAACAAAAGATTCCTGCTTCCCGTTCATAACTTCACGTTCATAAAATGGTTCTTATGCAGGAAACAGAAAAGTTTCCAAAAAATGTTCAAGAGTTCCTGAAAGGATTTGTGTGGATACACACCAAAAGTGTCTGAGTTTCTGAAAACCATTCCTTGGGTCTTGAACAAGTTCCTGGGGTCCTGAAAAGCTTCCATTTGTAGAAATTCAGGAAAAGTTTTGAAAAAAAAAAACAAAAAACAAGTTTCTACTACTGGAAACATGGAAACATGCCAAAGATGCCTGAGTTTCAGAAAGAAAAAAAAAAGTTCCTGGGTTCCTGAATCAGTTCATGAATCTCTGAATACGTTTCTTTGCTGGAAATACACCAAAAGTACTTGATCATAAATAACATTCCTGAGTTATTGAAGAATGTCCCTTTGGTGGAAAAATTTCTTTAGTTTCTAAAAAAAAATCCTGTGATATTAAGCAAGTTCGTGGATTCCTAAAAAGGCTCCCAATTTTCTTTGAAAAACTTTCTGAAAAAGAGTTTCTGAAACCTAAAAAAAAAAAAAAGAACCAAAACGGTCTAAAATTCCTGAAAATAGTTCTGGATTTCTAAAAGTGTCTTCGGTTCCTGAACAAGTTCTGGACAGGTTTCTTTAGTGAAATATTCCCTGGGTTTCTAAAGGAAAAAACAGATCCTAGATTCCGGAAGAATTTGTTGGGTTCCTTAAAGGTGGAAACACACCAATAGTTTATAAGGTTCTAAAAAAAAAAAAAAAAGAAGCTGCTGTGTTCTTGAACAAGTCCTTTGGTTCTGGAAAAGGCTTGAGACGTTTAGAATTTAGACATTTAGCAAACCCCAGGTCAACACTCTAAAATGCTAACTGCCTCTAACCCTGTGTTATTAATCAGTATTAGCAACGTTAGCATTTCCTTTGATTTCATTCAGTCTAATTTTCTTTCCAGGTCTCAAAGGCTCCCTACAGAGAATGCAGCTGGAATACGTGGACGTGGTCTTCGCCAACCGCCCTGACAGCAACACACCCATGGAGGGTGAGGAGAATGAGTTAGCCAGATTCTAGCTGGACTCTGTACAGTGTTTGGAACCAGTTTGGGAAGGTTGATTGAGGTCCACATCAGTCTGATTTCTGAGCACTCGAAGGACGGTGTCATGGTAACGTGGCCTGTCGGTGGAGTGCAGTCCCCGGGGTGTAGGCACTTTAACGGCTCGACCCTTCACTCACACTCTCATGCTGGTTCTCAAAAAGTGCTCCACTGCTTTATAAGCCCATTACTCAAGCCGCTGAGCCGCAGAGAACATCGAACGCGCCAACCCTGCACGGCTGGACGATGGAGAGATGTAAAACAGAGTGTGTCAGGAGAGAGAGAGTGTGTAAGTAAGATGGGCTGGAGAAATGGAGAGTGACAGATCAGTTTGAGTTGGCGCTGTAATGAGATCGGCGCTGAGAGATGGCTAACTCACTTTAGCCTTCCGAGCGCTTAACGAAATGAACCGTCAGGGATAGCATGCCACTCAATCTCTCCGCCTCACTCCTTCACCCGCCATCTGTCTTTTTGTTGCTTTTTTCAGCCTGCAGCATTTTATGCACTTCGCCGAGTCCCTTTTTATTCGTTTTATTTCTTTCTTTTACATCATTTCTATTCAACCTTACACACTGCTGGATTGCATGGAGAGTGGAGAGCAGCTCTTTTGGCACAGCATCACTGCGTTTCTTGTTATCGAAGGTTTCAGGCTTTCTGAAAAGTGAGAAGCTTCTCAATGCTGAGCTTTACAGACCAAACACAAGCCAAGAAAGACATTTGACGGTGTTGGACCAGCTTGTGTAGCTTTGCTTTCCATCTCTTTTAAGCCGTTGCCTTTATGCTCTTTCCTTCTAGGCTTTTATTCGCCCAAAGCAAAACCAACGTGTGCACTCTGTAGCAAATGAGTTATATGGTACCGAGCTGCCTTTTAACACCGTAGCACGTCGTCTTTCACAACTCCCAAACATGCAGGGAGCAATAAAAACAGATTCAGGGGGTCTGTGAGGCTGCAGGTTTCTTATCAGGTCTTACTATAGTATGGTCCACTTCAGTCCACGTCTGCTCATGTTTCCAAGGTTGTGAATCTGAACAAACACGTTCCAACAGATTTGTAAGAATCCAGTAAAACCGAATCACAGGAGTAAGAACTCATTTCCGTGGTGCGACTATGTTGAATTCTCAATTTTGATTGGTTAGAATTCATTTGATTAGGGGTTGATTCATTTTCTATAACGATAGCAGTGCTGCCAACCACAGGTGTATATCAATGCACTCGTTCTACATAACATTTTATTGTTTCTATAGCAACAGCTCATTCGCAGGGACGTGTATGGAGTACGCTCCACGTGAACAGATTTTAAAACGTGTGTAAACGTTGATATGGTGAAGGGGATGTTTATCGAGCATCTGTGGAAGGAGTCTCCAGTGGCAGCGCTTTATATCACACAGAGGTAAAGCTGTGACGTTATGTTTTCGGAGAAGTTTACACTTTGCAGTCTTTAGCTAACATAATACAAAGCTGCAACTTAAAGCACTACCGTGTTTCTACGATCTTATAAGCTTATAATTTGCATATCTAAGCCTTGATCGCTGTTCTTACCACACACAGTCTTGTCTTGTTCTATGGTAGGATGATTTGGATAGATGGAACAACTCTGAAGTCCACATTTTTCTCTTTTTCTCTTCTCCTACGATGTCCTCTGATCTTAATCCCTCTCCTCCTTATTCTTCTCTTATCTGTCGCCGAACCCCACGGCACTCTGAGTCACGCAGTGTCCTCACTGAAGGAGCCGAAATTAACATCTAACTATCTAGTGAATTGCGCTGAGTCAGTGGAGTCACCTCCTGCATCTTAATCAGGCTAAGCCACGCTTATGCGGCTTGATCGAAATTCACCCTGTACGGGTTGCATTAGCTACGTACGTAGCTTAGCCGAGATATAAATGCTGACTGCAGGGGCCCCTTACAAGTCACCCTAAACTTTTCAGGTTTTCTGATTAAATCCTTTCAGGGGATTTATTTCTATTAAAATAGTCTGCTGAATGGTAAAGGAGGGAATATCTGCACTGGGGTTTGCAGCAGGTTTGCAGAAAGTCCCTTTAGAACAGTTAGTGAGTGTTGTCGCATCAGAACATGAACCGGCCAATCATGATCAAGTATGCAAATACAGGATCTCCAGCACTGGGAAGAGCTTTAGCTTTTCTTAGAGGTTCTGAAGAATGCTACATGAAACATCTAGATAGCGCGTATGTCTTGTAAACTACACAACGTAATCTTGGGGCAAAGACGTTCGATCTAGAACCCTGAAACATTATTTGATTTGTCCCTCTATGGGAACCCACACAGATTCTGTACAGAACCTTATGGCAGATTATTTCCTTTGAACTAGAGCACATTTGGATGGTTAATGGTCTGAAGGTTAATGATTAAACTGGTTAAAATTTAGAAGGTTATTAAAAGTTAATGGTAAAAAGAACCCTAGTAAGCCAGCTAACTAGCATAGCTGAATGGGGAAGGCTTCATCTGCAGTGACTACAGCTCTGTATTAACCCGCAGTGGAGGTTTGGGGGCTGACCTTTGGCTGCACTACTTCCAGGCATGATGACAGGATGTATTAGAGCTGGTGTTTTATGATGTGCGCATTTAAAACTTCCTACTGATCTGAACCTGACAGCGCTGACTGTGAGTTACTGTGCATGACTATTCATTTCAGGGTGACTCACGGCACTGCTTGTTATGTTACTCAGAAAATACACAGCATAAAGCTCCTCAGAACGCACCGCTGTGTCTTCCTGGTATTATTCTGACCTCTGGTTGCAGGTCTCGTCCTGATTCCTGACGTATCGTTGCATCGAGCTTTCCGCATTGCTGTTAAAGGTCTCGTATAAACGTTAGAGTGTGAACAGGGCTTTTCTATACATGCCGAGTTTCCGTAGAGTATAACAGGATCACCGGTATCTCTGATATGCACTGAGTGCACCTTGGTATAGGGCTGATTAAGACCTGATCATTGTGTTGTGCTCTTCGTGGTGATTAGGGGTTATTAGCGAGATGAGGTCTTATCATTACTAATTCCATTTTGAAAAGCCAGATTGCTTTTTAAAGCTCGTTAGGATCTCTTTGTGCCCAGTTATCGCTCTTTTTCCTTTTTTTTCTTTTCTTTATCCTTCTACCATTTCTGCTCATTTGACAGATGGTCTTATCCAGTGGGACAAAATCTGAAAGGGTGAATAACCGAGAGAGAGCGAGAAAGAGTTTTAGCCTCGTTTACAGCTGAGTGTCACGTCACTTCCTCCTTTTCCAGCATTCCTCTTTCTCTGCCTTTAATTTGTTTCTCTGCCTCTCAGTGCAGTGCTTTTGTGCTGCATTGAATGTCCAAGAGCTGCGGCTTCGGCTCTACACCACGGGTCTGTGTGTGTGTGTGTGTGTGTGTGTGAATGTGTGGGTATGAGATGCATATTAAAGCCTCCCATAGATCTCATCCTGCAGTCCATACAGATCTTTAGGACTCCACACTGCCCAAACACACACACACACACATTTACCTGCTTCCTTCTGTACCTTCAGTTTCACTCTAAAGTTAAAACATAACCCCTAACAATTGTGTCCCCTCGAGGTGAATATGTTTAAAGCACCAGTAAGTCTGCAGTGCAGCATTTCTCCTACAGATACAGACTCAGGTTTGAGTCTCAGCAGTGCTGCAGAACTCTCAGAGTCAAGTTTACTCTTCGAGAGTGAGTTAAGAGTTCGCAGTCAGGATATAATCCTGAAATTGTGCTCATCGGTGTTATGTCCTCGGATGTACAGACTAGATGTGCAGATTATGCGGATGCAGTTCAGTAAAGTATCTTGATACCTTTCCCACCTTCGTGAAGCCGTAACATTAAAGGAATTATAACAATTGTACCTTGGTGCTGATTCGAACCTCTCAGATCCTCACTGATGTTTCCTCTTCCCTTGCTAGAGATCGTGAGGGCGATGACCCATGTGATCAATCAGGGGATGGCTATGTACTGGGGGACGTCCCGATGGACAGCCATGGAGATTATGGTGAGCAGTGCGATCCTCACGTGTCTTTACCATCCTTTTAAACTCAAGGCTTCTCAGCATATCAGGTGCAGGGCTGTACGTCATCAGGATTTGAGATCCCGAGCAATCCTGCTCATTTTAGAATTCAGTTTAAAACTCTCGTTCCTGTTGGCTGTTAGCATGATTCAAACAGGGTGATTTCCTTTTACACCCCTTAGACCTAGCTTTCCATCAGCTGTTAGACACGTCCGGTCCAATCCCGTCTCAAAGCTCACCTGTGAACACTGGGATTTGATCCATGTCAAGAGGTTTGTGTGTTTGTTTTGTGTTGCTGTATATAATCTGGCTGTATTACGTGTCATTTTACCGTTTTATGGTTTATATTTCTCACGCTATTTTTTTTCCATGTATAATTTACTCGCGAAACCGACTCGAAGCTCGAAGTGGTCAGCGGCTTGTCGTCGTCTTGCCTGAGAAGAAGACAGGAGGTGGACAGATTATTGTGGTGTCTTCCTAAAAAATAAAACAGCTGATATGACGTGGGGAATGAGGGGGCACGGAGACGGCCCTGGTGTTATTGTGTTTTTAGCAACGCTCCTTTTGTTATCTGGATGCATGCTAACAGTGTGTGCGCTAATGACAGATCAACAGCATGTTTCGCTGTCAGGGTGAGCAGGATGAGAGGAGAGTACTGTAATTTAGCCAGCGTCATTAATTCACGGGTTAATAAATGGCGGGTTCAGTGGGGCCGTTTCGCGCTTCGCGCGGGTGGCGCAGTCTGGCGAGGCAGATGCGGTAATGACATGTAATTTGCGCTACAGTGATCAGCCAGGCTTTTTTAGTGTCACATCAAATAGCATCCCTGCTACATGGGCACACACCCCTGCATCAGATCCCAGCAGGCAATGCTTCAATGATACACTTGCAGAAATATATGTTACTGGAAAGCAATTAGCAGCCGCCAGCTGGATGGAACATGTGCACATAAAGAAAGTGGGGAAACGACTGCACAGGCTACTGTTATTGCTGTAATTTCACTATTTCTCTCTCTCTCTGCACAGGAAGCGTACTCGGTGGCGAGGCAGTTTAACCTCATCCCCCCGGTGTGTGAACAGGCCGAGTATCACCTCTTTCAGAGGGAGAAGGTGGAGGTGCAGCTGCCAGAGCTCTACCACAAGATAGGCAGGTGTCAATCAATCATCCCGTCTTTCCTTTTTTTTTTCTCCTTTATTTTCCATCTGTCTGGTGCCCAAGCTGGAAATTCATTCGTCTTCTATCCGCTGAATAAATTCTGTCCATCTCTCTGTTTTGAGCTTGTTATGAGTATTGCTCCTATTTTGCCACACAGCACATCTCTCATTACTGTCCGTAAAGACTGTGTGTGTGTGTGTGTGTGTGTGTCTGTGTAGGTGTAGGAGCCATGACGTGGTCCCCTCTTGCCTGTGGAATCATCACTGGAAAGTATGAAAATGGCATCCCGGAATCCTCTAGGGCATCAATGAAGGTACATATAATGTTAGTTACTTCCTGTTTCAACGTCATTTCCTTACCAGCTTCTCTTTACGTTACCAAGACAAAAGAACGCAGATTGTCATGTTAGAGAGAAACCGCTGAGTGTAAACTCCTCTGTTACAAAGTGCTGACTCCTTCTGTAAATGACAACATGAAAAATGTCTCTTCACACAAACTCTATTATTTTATTTATTATTAGATATTATTAGATACCGTTATTAGATACACTGTCGATGCACACACGTTCAATTAATCTGGATTCAACACTAACTGTTTCACAGTCTCTCAACTAACAGTTTTTGGTTTCCAGAACATTCTGGGAACATAATTTTTTTGGTTAGAGGAATGTTTCCGTAAGGTTTGTCTGATTGTCCTATGCTTTCCCAGGAATGCTTTTTTTGTTCAATGTAAATATAACGGTAGTTTTTGGTTGCATGTTTTAGCTCATGGAACGTTCTCCAAATGTTCTCCTAACGTTTGTAATGCGGGACCCTTTGGAGAACATTCCTGTTTGGTTGTATTAATGTTCCCCAACACCGACCTGGAAAGAACGTTCCCTAAACATTGACGGAAGGTTTTTGTCAAACTGATCATATGAGAACCATAATTTAAGGTGTGAGTCTCTCTCCTGCTTTTCTTTCTCTCTCTTTCTCACCTTCGCGGATCTCTCTGCCGTAGTCGTATCAGTGGCTGAAGGAGAAGATCGTGAGTGAAGATGGGAGGAAGCAGCAGGCTAAGCTGAAGGAGTTGGCTCACATCGCTGAGAAGCTCGGCTGCACTCTGCCACAGCTGGCTGTGGGTGAGAGTCGCTCTGTCCTCCTGCCCTCACTTCCTGCTTTGAGTCAAAGTCCAACAAAAACACAGGAAATTAAGTAAATATGTAACATCCTGAAAATATTCGTCCACCAATTAAGAGTGATATGACTAAAAAAGTCATATCACGATATTTGAAGACATTTGTATGATGCATATTATGAATCACACTGCCAGCAAAACAGTAGTTCCCCTTTGGAACCCAAAACCATCCAAAAACCACAAGGAACCATTTTCTAGGAATGCTCAATGTGTTCTCTGCTTTAAACAACTGGCAGATTTGCAACTAAGAGCAGACAGATGGACTGAGGATTTAGGAAACTTCTCATGTTTGTCCTGTCTTGCAGCTTTATCGCTGCCCCTAGTGTTCACTCCCATAACAGCAGGTGTCAGTGCAGCGCTCGGTACTATAGAAGATTTGCCAGTCATTTTCCTAATTGAGGTTCCATTGTCGTCTGCGGTCCAAAAGAAAAATGTGTGATTGTTTTGTCCATTCAGCCTGGTGCCTGAGGAATGAAGGAGTGAGTTCGGTTCTCTTAGGAACCTCCAACCCAGAACAGCTAACAGAAAACCTGGGAGCCATTCAAGTCAGTACACACACACACACACACACATTCATGACTTCCCAACCAGATGTTTCTATATAAAAACATGTAGTCAATAAATTTTCCTTCACATACATAAATTACCGTGCAAAATTGTAATCATTACTTTACATTAAACATTACTGTAAGATTTGTTGTAATCATTGATATGGCAAAGATTCCTGTGAGAAGTTATTTATTTAATATTTATGCTAGGTGTCTCCAGTGTAAGTATTCTCATGTTCCTCACTCAGGTTCTACCCAAGATGACGTCCCATATAGTGACTGAAATCGACCACATACTTGGGAACAGGCCGTACAGTAAGAAGGACTACCGCTCGTAGGGGTTTGGATGACGTCATCCCGGTGTGTTTCCTGAGCTGAACACCTCTCTCTTCCTCGGTGTGCTCTCTTGTAGGAGTCTGGGGGAGAGAGCCTTGCCTCGCTCATGTCCTGTTTGTGCATGCCCCCTTCCCTTTACTAACTCAACATCCACGCAACGCATCTCCATGACGACATCCACCATCTGACGAAAAATCTACACACGAAATCACAAATCGTCATGTAGCAAGGGAGCGTGGTGCTCCGAGAGCCGTACTCCGACCTCGGAAGTGTCCTGGGTCCTTCCCTGACATGTCCTCTGCTCTGAGAGCTGTGAACCAAGGGACAAACTGGAGACCTGGAGATTGTAGAGCCTGGAGGTGTGGAGCATGTCTCACTCTGCTGCTGGGACGGGAGAACTGCAGCCTTCTTTCCATAAACTCAAGAGGAACAAGGCGTCCCGTAACACGCATCCATACTGGTCTTTGCCTGTTTAGAGAAATCGTGCATTAGTAATTGCATCTGATTTTAGAAAGCCTGGTTTTTTTTTTTAATAATGTGACACTGATCACATTGCGCTTTTGGCAGAAACCTGTATGGCTTCTAAGCTATAGAAATTAGTGCAAGAACAAAGCTAATTAGACTGATGTTTTCATTTTAAATCTATCAAATTATATTCCACATATACAGCGTTGTAGAATTAACGTTAAATATGTAAATAGTGCATCTTGAACAACCAGCACACACACACACACACACACACACACACACACACGGCGAGATCTTTCACTGCTGTGTTCCTGTTATATTGCTTATTTGCTTATTAGGCTGATCCTCAGCAGGATTCAATAGCATTGTTTACATGCAGACTAATAATCTGTAGTCATAATAATCTGATTAACAGCCTAACTGGGATAAAAGAAAAGGTTTCTTACATTCTCTTAAGATCTTGAAATAGGGGGCAACCTAAAAACAACTGCCATGCTCTGTGTAATCTTTTCAGTATAATAAAAATGAGCGTGTAAACATTTTAATCCGATTATTTTGAGCGTGGTTGTACTTGCGCATGCGCAGTTGAGTCATTTGAAACAACGCCGTCCTGTGAATAAATAAAGTTCATGTTAGATATTGTTAAACGATTTAAAGAATAACTGGACGATAAAACAACATGTTGAGGCGTATTTCTTTGAAAATATGAATATCTGATGCCGTGTATATTTGATTTCGAATATGACGCCGTGTATGATGATACACTGACTGACTGGTTATTTTCCGCTATTTGTAATGACTAAATCTTCCTTGGCGGTGACATTTCGTGTTAATATCAAACGCTAATCCAAAATTGTATGCAGGTACAATCTCTTAGTGTCCAAATTGGACATTTTTTAAAGAGATGGACATGATTAAAACTTGTTAAAGACACGAGTGCGATTGGACGCTCGGCTAACATGCTAACAGGGTGACACGACGGGTCTCGCGCACTTCTTGTTGTCATGGTAGCCCTGTACATGGTAGACATGTAAACACAGCCACTGATTCCTCAGCAGGATGTAAAGCACATAGTTTCATTCATACATTCTGTAAATATTCACCTTATATTCAAGCTCAATATTCAAACTGAAAGCCATAAATCTATTATACACATAATAAATGCTGCTCTCTCTCTCTCTCTCTCTCTCTCAGCTTTTTTTCCTCTCCTACATTGCCAGAGGTTATTAACTTCACACATTTAATATTATTTTTATGACAGTGTACAGCATTTACTTATTTGCAAGACAGAACTTTTCTGGAAATTTGTGTTACTCTGGTCATTTTACACTTCCTGTTGTGTGTGTTGGTGTGGGAAAACCCATCAGATATCACGGTCACTGCTGAATTTTTAGTTGTTTTGCCAGTAATACACTAAGACATTTGTATTTTAAGAAAGCAATGATGGAAACGCTGCGTAAACCTTATTATTTAAGCTACTTTCTAACCTCGCATCGAAACTTTCCCGTAAACATCACGTGCGCGGCCTAAAGACGTCCAAATCCTTGCTAGATAAACGGTGTTGTTACGTGAAACAGACACGTCTAACGTCGGCAATGCTCCCGCACGACAGAGGCAGTCCATGCGGACTAAACGTTTAAATGACCACAGTAGCAAGAACTCGACCCAACACAGCTGATAATAATGAGCGGTTAATATTTAGTGTGAACAGAGATCAGTGGAGCGAAGAGGCTACGATGAGGATTATTGCCTCAAGGGACTTTTACCTCAGGTGATGAGCCGGACTGATGTGGATGGTGCTGAAAATCAAAGTGAGGACTCGGTTCCTGTTGAAGTTTTGGCAATAATTTTGCTTTTCCATCACTTTTGATTGAAACGATGAACATCTCACTTCAGTGTCATTTTCAGAGCTAGTTCGTGTAGAGTTTGAGAAAGCCGCCACACACAATCTCGGAAACTTTTCCACGTGTCCGAGTGCGTCTGATCTCATCGCTACCGCCGACCTCTGGACCGAGTGCCTTTATATTAACATGCTTGTGACACACAGGGCTTTGACATTCTCATACGAGTCCATAAACAGCTGTGTGTGTGAGGAAACGAGAAACTGTGTGAATTACAGCGTTTTACAAAGGACACATTGCTATAGCAGTAGTGGTATCATGTGATGTCATGTGCATCACCTGACCCATATAGGCTTCTGTATATATACGCACAATACGTAGATCTTGACTTGAAATAAAAACACAAACGACAAATTGCTTGTTGATTTCTTTTCATTCCTGTTGGTCTGATACTTTCACTGTGGTCAAACAAACAAAGGCAAATTCATTCAGCTACTCCATAAAACCAGATTTCTTAAAACTGATTGGTCGGAAGTTTTTATTTCTTAACTTCACGAGAAAGAATAAAAGAAAGGGAGGCCAAAAGAAATGGTCAGGTTTAACGGTCATTTATTGGTATAAAAAGTGAAAGAGTCAGAAACGACCCCTCTGCGTCACACGGATCATGAATTTCATGAAAGTCCACTGATGAAATGATGAAGTTTCCTGTAACCGGCTCACCACACACACACACACACACACACACACACACACACACACACACTTTCAATTTGTTCATCTGTTTTCTTCCTCCATGGTGTGTTTCTTCTTCTCTCACTTCGAGCCCGTGGACAGCAGAGCGATGAGACCGGACGAGGCGCTGATGGACAGAATGTAGTTCCTGTAGGAAAGAGAATAATGATCGTAAAGTTTTTTTTTTTTTATATATATATATATTATTATTTTTAACACTAACTGAAACAGAAACAGACAGATTTGTATAAAACAAAATGAAGCTATATTTTTTGAAACCCAATGAAGCTTTAGGAAAAATTTGAGAAGTTTTAAAGCTTCGTTTTTCACATGAACACGAAAAATTCCGAAGAAGTTTTTGAAGAATATCCATACAGGTGTGGACAGGGCTATAGAGAAACGACAAGAGAGTAAAAACGAAGTGGAAAATAAGGCTCTTACACTGTTGGGTTGAAGTTCTTCAGCAGGAAGAAGGAGGCGATGATGACCAGAACGAGGAACAGAGTGTTGTTGTAGAAGATGGAGAACGTCGTGGCCTCGTAATCCGCCACCTCGTTCTTCTTCCACAGAATCCTATCACCAGACCGAGAGAGAGAGAGAGAGAGAGAGAGAGAGAGCGCTTTAACCAGCATCTGTACAGTGATTACACTGCGAGAAATCTCTCTTCACATCGTCACTCTGCCTCGCAGTCCGTCAGCCAGTTCGCATTATTTCTCGAGTGAGCTGATTTTATTTAGCAGAACTTAAACGCTTCACTGCTTCAGAAACTTATTACTCAAAGCTTTTTGACACTAGTGACACCTGGTGGGCCAAAGGATGAAGCGTTCTTGCTTTTTTGGCTTACGCTTAACAGGTCTGTATGTCCCAATGCTTCGAAAAGAACAAACTAACGCTGTTTATTATTTCATATGTAAAAAGGCAAAGTGGTCCATTTCTACACTAACACTAGCACAGCAACACCGCGAACAAGAAAATCGCAGCAAGCAAACTAAAATTATTTTACCACAAAAACCCCTAGCGCGTGTCGTTTGATGACATTTTATACCAGATGTTCGCTAGGCAACAGTAAAAAAAAAAAAAAAAAAGCTACGAGATGAAAGTTTGGTCTGAGTGTTAATTAATAATTAGCGCACAGTGCCACCGTCCCGGCTTCTACCGGCACACACATCCTCCATACAGTCATAGCAAGGGGACAAAAATGGTAAATGCTATGGCTAAACCGTAAATATTGGCACCTCTTGATTAGGTTACATCCGTCTATAGTGAATCTGTACACAAACGCACAGCTATACGTTTAAACCCAGCCCTAATTACTGCACAGGTGAGGTCATGTGACCTGATCAGACGTGTAAAACAGTTTTCTGCTTCTTTTCGATCGGTTACATAATCTCGAGCTGAAAAAGCTTTAAACATCATCAGTGTTTTGTTCTTTCCAACACATGCATCAGAACTTCCGGATCGACAGGGACGTCAATAATCGTACCGCTCGTCCTTCTCTTTGCGAGACATCTTGCGGTTGTCGGCCTCGGACAGTTTGCGGGTCACCTCCTTGGAAACGGCGTCTTCGCGTTTCTGGGCGACCCTGAAGGAAAATAAATCGAATAGAAAAATTTGAAAAAAGAAAACAAAACACGGAACACAACTTACCACCGCAGACTTCTAACAACCCTTTAACACCGGTTCCTCACACCTGGTGCTGGAGCTCAAGAGAGAACACGACACTGTGCAGAACAGGCTGGGATCCTCTGCCTTTTAATAAAGATAGTAGTAAACACGGAGCTGCGAATAATCCTAAAGCTCCTTAATAATAAACCGGCGGAGGCTCTTACTTGTGCTTGAGGACGAATTTAACGTTCTTGTAAGCGAACGCCACCAGATACGTGCTGACTAGAGTCATGACGGCATACAGAACCGCAGACTGCACCAGGTCCATGTGCCAGATCCTCCAGAAAAGCCCTGTAGTGGAAAACTCACATCATTAACTACACCATAAATAGTAGAACGCTCCTAACGTCGAGCATCACAGTCCTGCGCTCTGTCTGAGCGTAACGTGCTGGTTTTACGGCCGACTCCGAAAATTATATTTTAAATGATCAGACTTGCGTCTATGAACAGTAAACACTTTGAAAACAAACAAAAACACTTCTGATACACAAAGTTAGAGCCTAATGTATTAAAGATGCCCCTAAAATATCACCGTCGGTGCCATTTCAGCACTTTAGGTAAGATATGAGCCAAACAGATAAAGTTTTAAACTGTGAGGAAAAAAAAACAAAAAAAAAAAACTGTATGGTTCCATTTCAAGCAAAAATGATAAATTTCACTATCAAAGGGGGACAATTGCTGATTAAAAAAAAAAAATGAACAGCAAATTTCACTTGGATAAAAGTAGTGTAATTCTGCACTGCATGTTAATAATAATAATAATAATAATAATAATAATAATACCACCCCATGTAATACACACCTATAGAAAATAGGAACTGATCAGTGCACGCGCTGCTTAGCTAGTTATAATTAACTTAGCCAACTAGTGTAACAAATAAAAAGAATACTAGTAGAAGAGATCCTATAACAGCAAGTTAGTTTTTATTATAAACAGGCGGTAGAGAGCCTGGAGGTGCTGCTGCAGGACAGGAGAGCATGATTAGCCTGCTAGCATGGAGAGCTCCACACTTACAGATGGGAATGGCGGACACGATCAGCGCGTTTCCGTAAAACAGTGCAGTGGATTTAGCGGAAAGATTCCTGCTGAAGTCCTGCAGAAGTAAATCCTCCTCTGACTGCTGCTTATTGCCGCCTTTAGGTGCCATTATTTCTGCTCCTGCTCCCTCAGCCGCCGTGTCCGAGCCTTGTAACGGGTAGTAAAGGACTGACACGTAGCCGCTCGCCGATATAGGAACGACTGTTAACGCCGCGTCAGCTCAAACACGGAAACGCGTCAGCACACAACCGGAAGCGGAAGTTCACCAAGGAGTCGGGTTGCACCGTACAGACGCCATGTTTGTTTCGTTCACCACGCATAACAAACAAAGAAACAAAGAAACCAAAAATATAGTTTGTAAAATAAATCTCTCAGTATTCTTTCACACCACCTCCTTTAATGAGAGGACATGCAAAGACAATTGGGAAGCGCTCATATATTGACATTTATGAATTTACTACTTCCCCAGCACGATAATAGCATTATTAAACTGATCCAGATGACTGATTCAGATTTCATTCCAGGCATTGCATCTTTTTTTGAAAAGGTGTTCAACACTGGAAGTTTATCTTTCAACCAGCAATTCCAAAATAAAACTAAGTGGGAACTCTTTTCATATAAATGACACTTCAACACTCTACAGTCAAGAAGAAAATTACTTTAACACAAAGATGAACATCATGTTAGCAAGACATGAAAGAAAACAGAAGCAGTTATATGTTAAAGGTCCGATGTGTAGGATTTACCCACCTGATTCTGCCCTCTTACCCCTCTCTTTCCAAGCGTGTATTAGAGCGTACGGTGGCCGTCAGGTGCCTGTAGCGTACTTACTAAATAATACTTACATGCTAAATAATAAGTATGATCCTCCATTTTTGAAAAATTCGGTTCTTAAACTTGTTATCCAGCAGCCACAAACACTGATTCCTCTTCTTTCTTTCGTATTCTCAGTCACTCTTCCGGTGCTTCCTTCCGTTTTCACGCTGCCACTTTTAAAAACGTAAAACGCACAAGGCGCTCTCTAGAGGTTTGTCCGTTCTGGGCTACTGTAGCGGAGTAAAATGGCGGCTCTGTAGAGGTGGACCCGCTCCCTATGTAGATATAAAGGGCTCATTCTAAGCTTACGAAAGCACAAAGATTTGTAGCTACAGGTAGATACACTAATGAGAACATACTTATGAATTCTACAAGTATATTATGGCATATATATATATATATATATATATATACTTTCGGCTAATAGAAATCCTCAAAATCTTCTAGCAGTAAGGTTGCAGATTTTCAGCCAACTGAATGCCCCCTCCCTCACCCCTCCCTCGCCAGGTGCATATTAGAAGGTACATTGGCCATCAGGTGCTCGCAGCGTACAATCTGAGTCATCATCTATCACCGCATCAGTTAGCCAAGTAAACAGATCAAGTTACTTTAAATAGATATTTAGAAATTGTATTTAGTTATTTAGTATCTTCCATGTAAGATTGGTGTGTTGTGTTTTGTGTTGTGGTAGCATTTTATTGTTAATTCTAGCAGGATACATTTGTTTTTTTCTCCGTTTAAAGTGTCATATATCAGCTATTCCAGCCAGTAACGTTACAGGGTTAGAGAGCCAGGGAGAGAAAGAGGGAGACGATTGCTCGGGGCCAAGCACAGAACTGGAGCTAACCGAGCTGCTGCTGCTTCTGCTGCTCAAATAGAATAGGCAAAAGAGGAAACCCTTCAAAACGAGCGACGAGAAGTAACAGAGGTTCATATTTATAAAACTATTTTATTATATCGGTCTGTGCGACATGGACAACACCAACAGAACAGAAAGTGGTATTTCCACTGCAGCTCTGTGCCGTACCTGTAGCAGTGTTACTGTGGTATGTAGTTTGGTGTGTTTTCGCAGTGTAGCGTGAGTCAATACTCCCTTACTGTTTCTTGTGTTAAGTAATAAGTATGACGCTCCATTTTTACAAAGTTTGGGTCCTCAAACACGTTAGCCAGCAAACACTGATTCCCTTCCTTTCTTCTTAGTGCTTTCTTTAAAGCAGTCGCTTGCAGCTCTAGAGGTTTGTCTCTTCTGGACAAATGTAGCAACATGGCGGCGCACCATGGCGGCTCCTTAGACGTTTAGCCATGCACTTTGTTACTATAAATGGCTCATTCTATGCTTACAAAAACACAATTTTTTGTAATTACAAATATTTGTACACTAATGGAAACTTACGTATGAATACTATATTCCATTTCTGCTAATAAATTCCAATAAAATCCTACATAGTGTGGCTTTCATTGTAATTTCGACATACACATCATAGGGCCAAAAGTTTGGACACCCAGCTATCCCACCCATATGTGCTTGTCGAACAACCCGTCCCAGATTTCGTTACAATGCACTCCACTCTTCTGGGAAAGCATTCCACTAGATGTTGGAGCGTGTCTGCGGGGATTTGTGTTCATTCAGCTATAAGAGCATTAGTGAGGTCAGGCGCTGATGTTGGGTGAGGAGGTCTGGGTTGCGGTCGGGGTTCCAGTTCATACCAAACGTGTTCAGTGGGGTTGAGGTCAGGTCACTCAAGTTCTTCCACTCTTCCACGTGCTGGAACAGGTCTGGGCCTCTTAGAAGGGGAATTGCATTGCTGCAGCATACAAAAAACATTCTAGATAATTGCGTGCTTCTGACTTTGTGGCAACAGTTTGGGAAGAATTACATATGGATCCAGTGGTCAGGTATCCGCAAACTTTGGCCATGAAGGGTATTTCAGATGCAGATGAAAAACTAATCAAAATACGTTTCATATTTTCTCTCTTTGCAGGTGTGAGTATAATATTTATTTGCCAAAATTGATCATCTCTGGTATTTGTAAGACTAGTCTCTCTGATTGTCATTACATCTTTTTATATGAGTTTTTTTTTCATCTAAAATGAACAAAAAGGAAATTATTAGGCAATTTATGTAACTTATCACACTTTTTAAAAAGAATATAAATATATAAGAATATAAAAATGTAAATCTCAACATTTTCTTTCCTTTCTAAAATTACCGTTATAGTATTCTTGACAACCACAAGGGGGCACCCAAGACACACTTCACCTGTAAGTTTGTATCGTACCTAAAGTGTCTAAGCAGTGTGCTAATCTTGTTTTTGTTTCAGATCACAGTAATGGTAATGTGAAAACAGCTCAGAGGTACTGAAACAGTAGGAAACGTATGGATAATGACAGCCCTGAGTAGAAATGAGGTGACCTAAGGGAATATCTGTCAAGTGTTTAGCGATTCTGGTCCTAATTTGCTTTTGGGTGTTGTAGTTTTGTTAAGCCACTGAGACATTAGAGGTTGCGGTCCAGCGTAGAAGTAGTGAAGACCAAGCAGAGTCCCAGAATGCAATGCGGATATAAGATGAGGTTGTGCCGAGTTACAGCAGAGACTCAGCTCAGCTAGTCAAAAGGTGGATGCGATGGCATTGATGGCATTATTAGCATTAGCGTTGTAGCTTATCTGTTTGAACAGAGTTTACAGATGACGAGGTGAGAGAGCTGGACAGACTAAAGGACTAAAGTGCTGCTGCATTCCTGTCAGTGGGTAGAAATGACGCATTAGCGATGGCTACATCTCAGTCAGTCCAACAGCATTGTCAGAAGAAACAACCAACGGGATCAGCCGAACACCGAACAGATCAGCATACACATACAAGAAGTCTAAATTAAGACAGTTGCTCAGGGATGGAATTTTTCTTGATCTCTATTTATCTGTGGAAGCCACTGGGGTATTTCAGTCGTGTTTGTGACATCAACTGTCAAGTGTGACAAAGGCGTGAAAGGTTGTACAAGTCAGAAACTCGTAATTGCGAAATGGCATAGACTTATGACTTAACACCAGTGGACATGCCGAGCTTAGTAAAGAGAATCACCTCTGCTGCCACTGCACGTCTGGCCTGAGGGAAGAGACCGAGGAGCCATGACGCATAAATCTACCGCATCTCTCTTCCAAGCTTCGTTTTTTTTTTCCCCCAAACACCTGTGAGGGAATGAAAACATCAGCGATGATCCGGCATGCTCAGACATCCTATTAGCTTAATTGGGGAAAAGACAAAACCCCCATTGCCAGCAGGCCTGCTGAGGCAGTGTGAGGACAGGTTGTTATTCTGTCTCTCTCCAGTTCCTTGTGGCTTTAACCGCCGCAATATTTCTTGTCCTCTTCAGGGGAAAACCCAGAGGTGAAGACTGACACATCAATTATCAAAACTCAATGCTAGGCACGAAGAGAAAGTAATAAATTTCATAAGTGCAACAGCACCTCAGCAGCAGTTTACAGCAAAAAATCCTCTTAAGGAGAGTAGGTTACAGTGCCAGTACGCAGTTATAGTTTTATATACGCTTATTCATGCTTAGTCATGCAGTTATCTAATCAGCCAGTCAGCAATTCAATGCATAAAATCATGCAGACGCAGGTCAAGAGTTTCAGCACATCAAACATTAGAATGGGAGAAAAGTGCGATTTCTGTGACTCTGACTGTGCATGGGTGTTGGCTGTTGGGTTGGTTTGAGTATTTCTGAAACTGCTGATCTCCTGGGATTTGCACAAACAGTCTCTGGAGTTTACACAAAATGGTGCGAAAAACCAAAAACGTCCAGTGAAAGGCATTTCTGTGGGCGGAAACGCCTTGCTGATGAGAGCGATCAGAGGAGAATGAACAGACCGGAGGAAGAATATAGTAACTCGAACAATCGCGACTACACAGAAACGCGTCTCAGAATGCACAACATGCTGAACCTTGAACTGGATGGGCTACAGCAGCAGAACACCAGGACTCACCCAGACCCGCTGTTCTTTTTATGAGATCATTATAAAAGCAATTATTTTCCGACATAATTCGTAATAATTTCAAGCCTGAAATTCCAAGGCATTCCATTTGGCTGATGCTGTTATCCAAAGAAACAGGACGCAACCGAGCAGTTGGAGGTTACTGGTCCTGCTCAAGCACCCGACCGTGCTAGCTTGGTCATGCTCGGATTTGAAACCACAACGTTCCAGTTAGTAGGATAAAATCTTAACCGCTAAACCAAACCTTCGGACTGTCCGTTTCAAATTGCGTACGGTGCCCAGGAACAAATCTGTCTGTTCATCCACTGACCTGCAAAACCTTTACTTTTCTTTTCTTAGGTATTTGTAACTGCGTTATCATTGGAACAAAGAAGGAAATCATGGAACGCCTTCATGAGGCGCAGAGCTGAAGGTGGAGTTCACGTTTAGGTTAACCACCTGGAATTCCCCTCCTGCCAAAAAGACGTGCATTGGCCTGGGTGTTGGGAAGCACACTGAGTCCTGCTGGATCACACTGGCTACTGGAACAGCAGTACAGGTGGATCTCTGAGGCTCTGCTTGTCCCGTGATTCCTACCAGCTGTCTCGAACCTCTCCCATGTGTGTAGTCACGGGACAAGCAGTACAGGTGGATCTCTGAGGCTCTGCTTGTCCCGTGACTACACACATGGGAGAGGTTCGAGACAGCTGGTAGGAATCACATGAATTAAAAATAAGTACGGAAATTAAAAATGATTATGCGTTAAGTGCGGTATGAATTATCTCAGCAGGCCTGCAGATTGTGCCGAAAGTTGACATTTTTATGCAGATTGAATGGAGGCAACTGGAGAACATTGTGACCAGGGTCAAATGACGTGAGAGGAGAGACTGTTCTAGTTTGCAGGGATAAAACAGGTAGAAAGTGTTCTGTTCTTGAAGAAAAAATAATGCCTTTGGAAATATGATTTTTGAAACTAGCAGAAAGTCCTGACAATGGGATTAGCGCATGAAAGCAAAAATGTCCACAAGTAGCCAGAATAAATGCTGCGAGTGAGAACTTTCCGCTCTCTCATGCAGGGTCGTGTTTCATGATCTGTTTATGGTCTCAGTGTAGCCAGAGGGGACATGAGGGCACGCACAGCAGTCCCACCGTCACCCTTTATCACCACGCCAAGCATCCTACTCATTAGATTTCATTAAACTAGAGGGTTTGCAATTTTCCCAGAGTCGAATTACACATAAAAGCTGACAAAAAAAAGGGTTTTCCTTTCGCATACTCACATACTACAAATCTCAAAGATCAGGACTCTTTGCTTCTGTGTTTTGTAACGATATTTACTCCATTCTGATTGGTCAGAAAATGTTACAGTAGTGACAGTAGTTCTAATACATTATTGTTTCTATAGTAACAGCTCAATCAGCAGGAGGTTTATATCGAAAGCGCTACGTAAATGTACACACGGTGAATCGTGTGTAATTGATCCGGCGGTGTTTTCTGTAAGGAGATGTTTATTTAACGTTTATGGAAGAAGTGTCGGCGTTCTGTAACAGGACAGATGAGGTTACGCTTCCTGGTTTGTCACGCTGCGGACTCTTTGTCTTATTAACGTAAGACAGAATGAAAAGTGGGGTTGGTGAGGTGATTATAGCTGAACAGGGACTACCTAGTTCACGAAAGTTCCACAACGTAACGATAAATGAAGTAAAGAGTACAAAGTGCCATTCTTTAATAAATAAAAAGAAATCTTTGGTGCTGAAATGAGACGAGGGGGGAAAAAAAACCCTCAGGACGTGCTGTTATTGGAAAATCATCAACTTCAGCAAGGTAACAGTCACTCCGCTTCATCGGAACTTCCTGTCGCTGATTATTTTGCTGTGACAGCGCGACACTGGGCTCTTTGCTCCCTGACAGAGCGACTTGTGTCTTAATGATTCAAGTTTATGTGCAGAAATGTTATCCACGTAGCCTGCTTCCAGACCCAGTTGTTCACAATAACAATATAAAATGATGTATATCGTAAAAAGAGATAATCATTACACATGGGATTGTGTGTGTGTGTGTGTGTAGGACAAGATAAAAGTGATTGTGGAGGAAGGATGCAAGAAAAACACTCCTGTTTTTAGATGACGCCACAGCCGTGTTTACATTTTGTGGGCAGATTGTGTTAAAATAGCCTGTGTGTGTGTGTGTGTGTGTGCGCGTGTAAGGTCACCGAAACCAGCCTGACTTTATTTTCAGAAATGATATCTGTGCTTTCTGCAAGCTTCTCCCTTCTCTCTGATCTTTTTATCTCTCCTTGCTTCTTTCCCTCGTGTGAAGTGAGATGCAGGCCACGAGCTTTTCCGCATGACCTCATCTCCAACACCGGGTATAAACGAGACAGGAAAGACGAGCTGCCTGTAATCTATCTGTCATTAATTACAAATTCGTTTAGTAAAGCGTAATGGCATGGCACGTTATTCCTGATTAGGTTGCAGAAGCCTTCATGTCGTTGCCTGTTAATGAAGGAGGTCTTTATTTCCGCTCCTCTCTCAGCACTTTTGCTTACAGGCATGAAGGTCACCAAGGCCTGCCAAGAGCACGCGCAAAAACAAATAGCTAAAAGAGAAAGTGAATAAAAAGCACAAGATGTTGACATTTTGGCAGCGGCGGAAGGCTTACTCGTCTGTCTTCCTCTGAAAGGTCACCGTGTTTTGCTGTAGCGTCAGCTCTGTGTGTGAGGAGCGCGGGAGGTGGAAAAAACAAGCTCGACGTGGCCACTTGAAACGCAAAAACAAGTCAGTGGGAAACTTGCACAACCCAGAGCTTAGGAGGAAAAATCAAGGCAAGCTGAAAATAGATCTTAAAAGAGTATCAGGAAAGGAAGGATGGAGGGTTAGAGCATGATACTGAAATATCAAATCACACCAGATGGAGGTGAAAAATGAAGAAGAAAGAAATGGTTTTTTTTTTGTTATTTCATTTAATATATTACATATTTAATATCCTTTTTTTTTTGTCTGAGAATTATTCCATTCACTTGCTGGAAATGTTTCTTTCTACTGTACGGTATATCCTCTTCTTTAACTACGTCTTATCCTTTTCTTTCTCCTCCTTTTATCCTTCTCTCTTTCCCCTCCCCGTCTTAGGATTTCCATAAAAACGTCAAATACATATTTTTATGTGCATGAAAGTGTAATCAGACCATGCAGTGCTCAGTTATGACTCATATAACGAGTGAGAATTGTCATTCTTGTCTTCTGTGCTACTTACCGAGACAGCAAATCACAAATTTCACTCCACTTTCACTTATTTACTATTAATTGCATTTTTTTAAACATCCGTTCAAAGCTATATTTATATATATATATATATATTTATACTTTGCCTGTACCATTTATTTATGAATAAGCACTGTAATGAGTGCCTTGTAATGTTCCTGTTTATCCCAGTGGTCCATATGTGTGTGTGTGTTTAATATTAACAGTGTTGCGTATTGGTGTTTTGGACACGTACTGACCGAATAACTGGATAATGACCATTGCGTCATGTCTCTCTGTATGATTTGGAGGAAACCACCGTCTCATTTAATGACTGATTTCAACACTCCCTCATCAGCTTCTCAGTATGAGTCGGACGTGTGTGTGATTGCCCACATCACTGGCGCAGACGGATAATAATCTGCTTCATTTACTCTGTTCAATTTAAATAAACACCGTTTATTGGAGTTCAAACTCAAGGAAATGTACGTTCACCGAAGTTCTTCAAAGTTTTTTTTTTATTTATTTATTTTTTTTTTATTCCAAATCAAGTTTAAGAGAAAAAAAAACATTGTAGTCCCAACCTTCTGATCCAAAATTGTCTTTACTACCTGTATTAGAAACTAGTATAGGTTGTTTTTTTTCATGTTCATGTTTCTTTGGCATTAAACTAAACTAGCTAGAGAACTGCATGCTAACTAGTTATCAAAAAGTTATCAAAATATACGAAATATTCTTCAAGAAAGAACTCCAACTGTCCATGAGCGTCTAATTTATGGCAGAGCAGACTTATTGAACTTATAGAAACACACCAGGGCCTCTTACATCAGCGATTAAAACGTGATCTGACTCTACAATAACACACAGCTGATTATATGCCGATCGATCGGGGTTCACGTTAGCGCGATTTTCCTGAACAATGGGAATGATTTTTAAATAAATTCTGTTTTGTCCAGCTTAATAAATGAGGCAGCCAAAAACACTTCCTGTCCATAAGGTTGTGAAGGTTCATGTTTGTTCACCATGGTGAGATTTATTAAAAACGCTCAATCTGGATGTCTTGCGACTTCTTGGCGGTTTTCTTTCACGTCCCAGTACTTGTAGCCCATTTCATTGCTCCACTTTTCCTGGCTTTGTCCACCATTTTCTGCTCTTCTGATCTACAGCGTTCGTTTAACTCCATCCCTCCGCGGAGCTCGTAAAGAAAAGATGGCCACGGGGATTTCCCTAAGAGGAAAAGACGGGGGCAAGTCAACAACGCTGCATTAACAATAACGAAACCAGGCTCCCTACATACCCACTCTGACTGGTGGCCTCTTTGATAGCGCTGTGTATAATACGTCACCAGCAACCATGATCCATATCTCGCCCTTCACTTAGGGGCCGTGCGAAAGGGCTGATAAATCATACGCGCACTTGGAAGGCTTTCAGGCCACAGTGTATAGTTTCTACACTATAGTTTTACCGAGACTGAATAAAACAGGCACTCGAACTTTATAGGATTTCATACTGTATTAATGTTAGGATTTCATTACAGCTGTGTTGTTTATGCACTAATACATAACCGGATAGAGCAAGATCGGTTAATAAATCCAGAAAGGAAGTAATACCGTAAAGAAATATCGTAAATCTGGTCCAAGGCTATTGCTAGAAATAGAAAGGCATGTTTTCGTTAGAATTCATAACAACATCCTTCCTGTCCGAGATTGTTGCTCGCTAAGCAGTTAGCTTGATTTATATATATATATATATATATAAATAGTGCAGTGCATGAATCTGTGCTCTAGTTTAGGTACCCTAATAACCAGTTATAAAATATTCTCTCAAATTGCAGAGCCACACACTGCCGGAACTTTCCACATAACAGCGCTGAATAATATAAAAGGAAAGATCCGTGACTCAATAAACGAAACGTTTAAAGATTTTGGCCTTTTTCTACCACATAATTGTGGAAAAACAGAGTGTGACGTCAAGTGCTTTTTCCCCTTCTGACCAATCAGGGTGCAAGTTGGAAGCGAGCGAGAAAAACCACCATGGAAGACGGCGTGCAGGTGAAAATATTCCACTGGCAGTAACATTGTAATCTAATTAACAATAACAGCATGGCTATTTTTGGCACGTCTGCTTGTATTTGATGTGACGTCTCACTTTAACCGTAACTGCACAAGCAGCTCAGAGCTGAGTTACACCAAATTCATCTGATTACCGATAATAATAGCTAACAGCTAATCTACAGCGCATGCTAGGCTAGTTAGTTGAGATGCTAGGAAGAACTAGTAAGTGCGTTGTTATGGTTACACTGGGAAAGCAAGCCTTAATGTAAGGAGTGCCATGTTGATCTTAGCGGCAGCGTCACTGTAACCGTTACTGTGAATTCGGTGTAAAATTAACTAGTACCACAAGTTCCACTGGATCCTGTTTGGAGCAGTTCCTGTAACGTGTCGTGGAAAAACACACCCTGTCACGTTATACAGCCTCATAAGTGATAAAGAGACTGGTGTGGCTGGTGTGTACATGTGTTCCACTGTGTCAACAACATGTGTGTGTGTGTGTGAGAGACAGAGAGTGTTTCCATGCTGGAGTGCAGGCCCATGTTGTTGAAGTCTCTCTGTCTGTCTGTCTCTCTCTCTCACACACACACACACACACAAACACATGGTATTTTGTACTGCAGATTTGAAAGTCGTGAAGGGCCTGTTGATGAGCTGATGAGTCAGCGTGTCAGAGCAGGGTAAACACTAGCGTGCGCTGTAAGGGGACTCCGGGACGATGATTGGGAAACACAGGCATCGCTGATGTTCCATTGTGTGCATGTGGGTAGTGTTTCTGTTTGCCTGTGTGTGAGGGCTTGATAACAAGCGTGCTGTGGAGAGACAGAGGCGAGGGAAGAGGTCGGGCTCTGCAGGGAGTCCTCTGTTGTCTGGATATTGTGGCAATAATGCAACGTGAAAGGTTACTCAGTAGGGAACATTTACATCGAGACGTTTCCTGGTAGCTGTGTCAGCGTAAACGGCAAGAGATTATAAAAGAAAGTACTTTATGCATTGCTGGCGTATGTTTTATTACCTCTACGACTCCTGATAACGAACCTGGTGATCAGAACTCGCCTCAGTGCCAGCAGCTTTGACTAGACAAACACGACCTCGTCATGGGACTCCGCTGGAACATTGTGTTCTGTATCAGCAGTCCAGGAATCATGAGGTGTGTCAGTGTGTCACTGCGCCCCCATTAAACAATACACACTGCAAACAGTTTTTCATCATATTTAGAAATGTTTACTGCAGGCTTCATGTTTTGCCCCGCCCCTTTCTGTGATGTGACAAGGCTACAGGTGAGCATACATTTACTATGTACACACGCAACACAGAGCCGCAATTTCACTGAAAACAACAAGCGAGAACGCGGCATGTGAGGTGAAATGGTCTCGACTTAATAAAGGGGCAAATCCAAACGATCATATGGCACGTGTGGTACATCTCTCTGTTTCTGTGCACTGCTTGCATAAAACGTTTCATCTTATCATGTACAACCTGTCGGTACATGTGTAAAGAGACAGTACAAAGAAAAATAAAACTTAAAATAGCAAATTAAAATAGAAAATAGCAAAGATCGTTGGCGTCTCTGGAGAGGGTTTGTAGCAGGTACAGTTAGCCTGAGCTGCTGATCGCTGAAACGAACACGCCGTGAATACGATTGTCACACGTTTTCACTTTATTCAAATATTACGCTTCAGTTTAAAGACAAATAAATGGTACACTTTAGTAAACTTTAGTAAACTACATTTTGGCCATGACTCTTTCTAATCGGCGCTGGATGGACGGGACACGCCTACGGTAGGCGCTCGCACCACGCCCACGAGAGACCGACTACAAACGACTGGAGACAAAAACTGACTCCTCATCTTGGAATTACAAAGTCTGAAAAGGTTTCCCAGTGATATTCATAATGTTCATTTGTAAAAAATAAATAGATAATAATTATTTTATTGTATAATTAATGATACTACTACTACAAGGCATAATAATAATAATAAATAATAAATAATAATAGTAATAATAATAATAATAATAAATGTTATCGAGAGGATCAAAAGCAGTTGTGTATCATGATATACGATGTATTGGCATTCTCTTCACGTATGGTGATTTTTTTTGAGTTCAGTGAGGTGAGGCAGAGTACACAAAGCCATGTTTGGAGGGTCGGTGTAGCTGCATGTGCATGTACTCACACGTGCGCGTCACACACGTGAGCTAATTGCATTCCAGTGTGCATATTTCCCTTCATTGCTACTTGGCAGTGCATGCTTCTGTTTCTGCTTCTGCTTTCTTTACATACCTAGTGACTTCCACAGCCTTCTCATATTAGTGACTACTTGTAATGATGAAGCGTGATTGATTGATTCTGAGCTCTGAGGCTTTACGATCCTGAACACAGCGCTTATAAACAACAATAAGCATAAAGTACACCGGCTTACGGACTGATGCAACTTTTCAATCAGGAGTCATTAAAAGGAATTGATGTATGTGTTCGAAATGTGGACTGTTCTAAACTTCCTCCACACACACACACACACACACACACACAAACTTCACTGCTAATCACTTCATGCCGTGGCTAGTACGCTAATGTGGCCATGTGCAGAGATCAGCACCACCCTGTACAACCAGTAGATGGCAGAATTGTTTGATCTTCTGGATTATTCGTGTGTGTGTGTGTGTGTGTGTGTGTGTGTGTGTGTGTGTGTGTGTGTGTGTGTGTGTGTGTGATTTGTGCACTGTTAAGCCTACCAGTGAGACCCTAACCACATGTGACATGATGTGGGATTCCCTTATGCTGGATGATTTAAATCCAAAAACAAAGTCTACAGTGAAAACTCTGTGTAGTGTTTTGTGTGTGTGTGTGTGTGTGTGTGTGTGTGTGTGTGTGTGTGTGTGTGTGTGTGTGTGTGTGTGTGTGT
>JAQQZR010000037.1:1756022-1771054 GCA_030068235.1 Notoglanidium macrostoma | reverse complement strand
ATACAAAAATATTCTTTCCCAGGTCAGAAAATATTTTTCTCCCAATTTTGGTGATAAATTGTGTCCCATTCATTTCAGTATCTTAGGCATAGCAGTGGGTAGCAGTTACACACAGGCTGATGAATATGGAATAGTTGAATGCAGGAAATGGCATCTAATTCATTAAAAAAAGTTCAGGAGGAGGGCCCCCAGAACCCCCCAGAACCCCCGCCGGGTTGCTCTTTTTTTTATGTTTCTGCCCGCTTTAGAAGTGCAAAAACCGGTAGGGTGAGTCAACCCGCACGCGCACGTCGCTCAACTTCCTGGTCTTTTTTTTCGCCCTTGTCTGCTCCCGGTGCTGTCACAAGCCCCGCCCACTAAACTCAGAGCGCGAGAGAGAGAGAGAGAGAGAGCGCGAGAGAGCGCGCACTGTCGGTGCATACAGCACTACGTGATCGATGTGCGTCTCGTCCCAGAGAACAAGACAACCCGTGAAAAAGGGAAAGGAAAAGGAAAAGGAAAGAGCGCCCGGCCCGTGCGTGAGCGCTCTCGTCGCGCGCTGTCCTATCTTCTCCTGTTTGTCGCGCGGAGATTCGCGGACACGTCGTTGACACTCTCATGCTCGAACGGGAGTACGACTTGAGCGGACGGCGCCGTGGGAGAAACCGGAGGACCGCAGGCTATTCACAGGTACGGGCAGAGCCACCGAGCCGCGCGCGCGCTCTCCCTCGCCTGTGAGGCAAGGCTGCTATGAAAGGAAACGGTTTTAAACCGATCCTCGTTCAGTCTGCGCAAGTGGACATGCCATGCAAATTTTCTTTTAGTATATAAAATTCGGTTTTGCCCGGGCGAGCTCGCGCGCTAGGCGGATGGTTGTTTTAACGGAAGCCAGTGTGTGTGTGTGCGTGTGCTACGTGCGGAGTCGCTCGAGCAGCCTTTCACCACCGGCACGTAGGCAGAGCGCGCTCCAGAGCCAAGAGATCTGAATCAAACCCACAGCATACGACATGTTCTCCTAACCCCCTGAGAGCAGCGTTTCCATCGGCGGTGATTGTATCTGTGGTCGTGTAAAACAGTGAGGAACGACTCCAGCCTGTAGTGTAAAAACGGCTGTTCAGCACGGGGCCGCGCTTTGAGACGCAGCCGTTGTGTTTACGATCCTTCTCGTCGTTTCCGTTTCACTTCAGTGCCACTGCGTAGGTTACCTCTCGTTTTAAGTTTTATCGAGAAAAACGAAATGAATCACCCTTAACCTGTTGAACCGAACCTCATGATCGCGCGTGCTGAAAATGCATGACTAATATCCAGCGCGTGCAGAGTCTTATCGCTATGAGTTGACGTTATATTTATGTTTTTGTTCCACCTTCTTCTTATAGAGTTTGTGTATGTGTGTGTGTGTGTGTTACTGTGTTTTTAGAATCCGTGGAGAAAAGTTTAGGCATGATGCCGGAAGCGGAAGAGAGTGGAGCTAAAGTGTTAGGAAGCTTGGCCATGGGCGACGGGGAGTTCGCGGATCGCCGGCTCGGGCTTGTGGACAAGATCCCGTTAGTGAAGCCCTATTTCAAGAAGAAGCACGCGCAAAGGAAACTGGATGCCAAGTGCCTGCGGGCGCTCGAGGACCCCATTCTGAGCACGATACTCGGCTCGGACGACCTGGTGGCCGGAGATGGCGTTTTCGTGCCGCGGAATCCGCCGCCGGCGTCCGCGCAGCCGAGCCTGATGTGCGCCGCGGCCGGGGTGGCGGAGGCGCGCGCCGACGCGACGGCGGAGGAGCTCGCGGCAGGCGAGCAGAAAGCGGGCGGCGCGACAGGAGACCCCGGCGAGGCGGCTACGCGCGACGCTGCGACGGCGGCGCGGTCTCTCGCGCTCGAGGCGGCGGAGAAGGCGGCGAGCGGCGCCGAGTCGTCCGTCGTCGCGCGCGGCGGCCAAGGCGAGCTTTTCCACGACAAGAGCGAAGAGGCGTCTTTGGATCTAGTGTTCGAGCTGCTCATGCAGCTGCAGTATCACACGCGCCAGGACGACGCCGTGCACATCTGCGTGGATTTCTTGTGCGGCGCGTGCCTAAGCGGCAGCGAGTGCGCGCGGCACCATACCGCGCTGCCGTATCACTGGCAGATCCGGCGCGCGGACACGCGCGTGTGGCAGAGTGTAGCCGAGGACGCGCAGGAGCAGCTGGAGAGACTCTACTGCAACCCGGACAATGAACAAGTCCGGCTTAAATTCCTGTAAGTGCCAATACATTTCAGCATTCTTATGGCTGTGTTCTAAATCACAAACTCCTGCTGTACATAGTGTGCATCACAGCGGTGCCCTAAGGAGAAACGTTCTTTTTATTTATTTATTTATTTTATTTATTTTTTTTTACATAAGCTTAGCTGAAAGGGTTCCTATGTTATTGTTTTTGTGTGTATTCTAGCTGTCAAAAGTAATTCTTAAGTACCTTTGGTACTTTTTCAGAAAGAGAAACTATCCGATTTTAGGGTTGTTCATAGAACCATTCATTTTCCCCCAAGAGAGATCATTGTCTTGATTTTCACGAACAATGTATAGGTCTTTTCTCCCTTCTTTTTTTTTCTTTCTTTTTATAATTAGGGCATTGCAGCTACAGAGAGGGCGTGGTTTCAGATAACCTTGTCCTGAACTTGTAACACGTTTTTGAATTCTCTATTCCGATTGGCCAGAATCTGCTCATCCTATTACTTTATTGTTCCCATAGTAACAGCTTACCCAGGGGCTTTTATGGCAGACTGCTGTTAGTAGCTGCTATCGTGCGAGTTCTAGCTTGTCTTGCAGGCATTCCACAACATTAAAAGTAACTATAAACGGATAAATAAAGCAGAAAGTGTCGTACATGAATAAATAAGTAATTGTACTTGTTGGAAAAATTGCTGTAGTGTAAGAGGAATAAAACATTTCGGCACATGATATTGCAGGAAAATAATCAACTTAGCTGTAACAATAAGCTCACTTCATCACACCACCCAATACACAGTATTTCTGCAGTACAAAATATGTAGTATTGCAGTTTTTCTGTTCATTTGCCTATAAAGAAGATGAAACTACTTTAGTCATCAGTTGTACCAAACTCAGAAAAGTATCATGGCTTGAACCCAACGATCAACGCTGTTCTTATTGACAGACGTGTTCAGTTAAAAATATGATTTTTATACGAGTACGTTGATTTTTTTTTTTGCAATATTTTAACATCATGATGCACAGTGGTGTTGTTAATGTCAGCTGTGACTCTGTTGTTACTGGAATGAGGAATTGAAAGGACCAGACATTTCAGTTTTTTTATTATTATTATTATTATTATTATGTAATGCATATTTTCATGAAATTTTTTTAGTTTCATGATATTTTTGCCTTCTCACAACCACATCTATTATTGTAATAAGAATATATTGGTTTGGACATGCTGGCACTTCCAACTTTACCTCAGCGAAAGCTATATAGCGTAGTAATGCATTTTGTATGCGATTCGTAGAGCTGTAAAAATATCCTGATCTGATATTTTGGTCGTATCGCTCACAGATGAATTAGAGCAGCAGATGTGTTGAAGCAGATAAAATGTCCATATGACTGAAACCTCATGATCCAAATGAGATAAAAAAAACACTGAGGCAGATTATAGAAGGTTTTATTGTGTGTGTGTGCGTGTGGTGTGGTGTGGTGTGTGTGTGTGTGCATGCGTGTGGTGTGTGTTTGTGTATGTTTGTGCTGTGTGTGGTGTGTGACTGACGGGAAGTTTAGACTAGATTTTGTTTGTGTGAGGTGTGTGTTGTCTGTTCCTTACTTGCTTGCCTGACGCTAGCGGCCCTGACACAGGGAAGTGAAGTAGTTGAATGACCTGTTTCTCTCTCTCACACACACACACACACACACAGAGTCACTGTGACGATGCTCACAGAGAGAGCCTCACATGGTCAGTATGTGATTGACACAGCTGTACACTACACTCATGTGTGTGTGTTGTGTGTGAGGGGCAGTGGCATGCGGATAAATGAGGCTCCCACACGCACATGTGCCCACACACACACACACACACACATTCAACACTCAATGAGTTAATGCAAATTCTGTCCCAAGTGTAGGAAGGCGCACACATGCCTCTCTCAATCACGCTCTCTTTTACACACACACACACACACACACTTACTTATGGATTAACTAGCTCGCCACACAGTGTGGAAAACTTTCCCTAACCAACAGAGCCTCATTGTTTATCCCTTAGAGTTAGGGAAGTGCAATATGGCAAAAGATATTGCACCATGATACTTTTTACTATGTTCACAATACCTGATGTGGATACCGAGAGTAATAGTGATAAAGCCTAGTGTGAGTCACCACAAATGCAGTTGATTATTTTCCTCTAACTGCACATCCTGAAGTGCTTTATTCCTCGTACACCACGGCAAAATTCCAAACTTGTCATTTCTATATTATGAAGAACCAAACGTCATCGTTTTTATCTGTTTAATGTTGTGGGCCGCTTGTGAAAGGACTTAGTTCCTGTTCTCACTTGGGTTAAATCGCCTATTAACAGTTGTTCTCTCACCAGCCCCTCTTTTTCCTTCTCTCTCTTGAAGTGAACAAGCTGTCACGGAGAAATCGCCGCGTCAACCCGTCTGTCCTGAAGACGTGTGGAAACTTACACTTTTAGCGCTAACGCTGGAGACTCCTTCGTAAACACTGACTAAGCATCTAATGCAGAAAAGTTCACCATGTCTACAAGATCTGTTTCTGTTGCCCTTGTAGTGTACAAGTCTCTGTGTATGAGCTGTTCTAGAAATCCAGAACCGATTGCACGTTACGAGTTCCTGACCAATCGGAACGGAGAGCTCGGGATATGATATATCTCCTTACAGGTAGCGTTACCGTATCAACGATTACACTAGAAATTACAACATATTAGGACAAGCGAATCAATATAAATTCACCGACCAATCGGAATTAAGAATCCGGCGGCGCTGCGCTATAATATAAATTATTATTTCACGTTCTCCCGACTTTCAAGCCTGGAGCAATTAATGTAAATGTAAATGTAGACCTGCATATGTATGCATGTATGTGGGAGGGAAAAGGATGTTGGTTTCTGGATGAGTGTGAGCCTGCCACACCGCAGCGTCATAAGAACAGCCCGGATGATTTGTCATGGAAATCCGTCCATGCTCTGGCGACCGTTTGGCTTTCAGTGGAATTCCATTCTCCGTTAAACACTGTGTTAATTAACGACGCCTCTTTGTCACCTTAGGAGTACCTGTGAAGTGTTTCGAGCAAGCAAGCCCCCCCCTGCTGTGTGTGTGTGGGTGTGTGTGGGCATGTGTGGACCCCTAAGGGGCTTAAGCATGAGATAAGCTCTGCTTTGTTTGGGAGTGCTAGCAGTTGCCAGCTGTTTGTTTGGTGCCTGGTCAATATTGCAGCTAATTCCAGGAAAGGCTTTGAGTAACAGTGTGTTAGCGTGTGTGTGTGTGTGTGTGTGTGTGTTGGAGGTGAACTGTATATTCAAACCCCTAATCCAGTATTCTGTAAAAGGAAACCATGAGGAAATATGTCCCTTTAGCCAAAATATAGCTGATTAGCCAAGAGCTGTGATTAGCTAATAGCACCGTAGAGTGTATTTTACACCACATTTCTACACATTGATAATAGTTTTTATTAAAAGTGAACTTTATCAGTCAGTCAGATTGACTGCATGTGTTTGGTATATACCGTATATCGCGTTTGTTTGTTTTTTTTTAACTAAAGGCTAAGCTAGCTAACAACAGCGTAGCATTAACTGCTGAATCATCACACAGACACTCATAAAAAATAATGTTGGTCTCAGTATACAAATGTACACGAAGACATATTAAAAAAAAAAAGAAAAAGAAATAGCATGAAACTGAGGTTGTGTAATCCAAATCATTTGAAACTGCCGAGTCAGGAAGCTAACTGCTACTGATGGCCTTTAGCATTTTGTATTCCTTTATTTCTCTTTCCTTTTTTCTTTCTTACGTACATGTTTTCAGTAAAAGTGTGTCAGAGACCGTTCACGGAAGCCTATTTGACATGGTAATTGCTTGAGAGGTTTGAGAAATCGGTCCACTTGACGCTAGCCTCATGGCTAATACGCTGACTCATGTTCAGTACGTTAGCCTTGTGCAGGATTTCCGCGGTAGAACTACGGAAAGGTAGAAGAATATGTCGTGTGAATAATTAGATTTGGTGTAAAAGGACAATTTTTTGGCTCGGTTCATTTTTGTGTTTAATTTGCTTTTGGGTTTTTTTTTTTTTTTTACTGGTTAGCCGGCTAAGTTAGAGTAAACCTTCAGAAACTCAGATTCCTTCAAACCTGAGCTCAGAAGTTGAAAGATATCAGTGTGAGACCAGGTGATGACTGCTTTACAACCCCTGTGTCACACGAGTGCATGTGTGTGTGTGTGTGTGTGTGTGTGAGAGAGAGAGAGATGCCTAGGGCATTGACCCTTGACTCATATGATTTGGTTTCCGTGGGAACGGTAGCCATGGAGAGGACTATGTGACTTGCTGCATGACTCCTGCCAGGCACCAAGGGCACAGTGACCTGAAACCAGGGTGTTTGCGTGTGATAACGTTTCTGTGTGTGCCAGCACCTGTCCATGTCTGTGTGTATGAGAGAGAGAGAGAGAGAGAGAGAGAGAGAGAGAGAGAGAGAGAGGGAGGATGAGACGAGCTGTGGAATTGCTCACCAAGGCGAGGTTGCTCCGGATTCTTATTAGACACAGTGTCTCCTCTCACACACTATCTCACACACACACACACACACACACACACACACACACACACACACACACACACACACACGCTGTGTTTGTTTCTTTCTGTCACAACTGTGTGACTGTGTGACTGTTGGTCCCAAAAAGTACACAGACACTGACACTGACGCTGCGTTTTTTTGACCGAACGTGTGGAGAGACGAAACACGCCGTCTCTTCCCATCACCGTCGTTCCGAGCAGAGTGCGTTCCCGCCGTCCCTGAGTCCAGGAACCTGGTGAAACCAGTCCAGAACCACTTTTGTTTGCTTTCTGTGTGTCTCGCAGAGGAAGCGAGAGAACTCTCCAGCCCCGAATGGAAACAAATAGGGGAAGTTTGGAGCTTCAGCGGCGGCTCCTTCACTCCCTCTGATCTCCTCAGGAGGAAGAGAGGAAAGCCCTGAACACTTCCCGAACAGCTCTCATTCACACACTTTTGTTACTCTCGCCACCTTCGGTACCAATTAACAACAGTTGGCGTTTGCACTAAGCGCCTAAACCTTCTCAGGTTGTTGTTGTTACATCATACACAGTGGACGAAAAATGAATCGCACCATCCTCAGTGCATCCGCTTCGAATTGATTCAATTATGGACGTTATTGCTAAACATTTTCTGTTTTTTTTTTTTTCTTTTTTCTTTTCCATCTTTATAGCAATTTGACCATATCCTATACTGAAGCTTTTGTTAAAATGGAAAAAGGCTCAAATTTAATGGCGTGTTCTAGAATTATTCCTATTTTCAGTCAGCACGCTTACACACGCGCTAATATTCCACTGTCATTCCGGAAATGACACGGTTTTCAGAATTCGATACGGGCCACGTAAACAGCGTGTTCCGTTTTCCGATCAAGACATGCGGGATATGTACGGCGTATTCGGAATTGGGTTGTCCCGCAGCTTGTGATACGCAGCGTCCTCCCTGTTTACCCTCGGCACACCGACTAGACGACAGTTTGCATAGCTGGGGTAGAGGCGCACGCGTCTAAACGGGAACGTTTGGAATATCCGTTTTCATTAGCCATGTAAACAGCTTAGTGGGAATGTTGGCAAAAAACTGGAATATTTTATTAATGTTAACATAGTGAGCATTAATAATTCGGTCGTTATAGAGGACCGATGAAAAATGACGTAAAATCTAATTGGTCGCATGGATAATTGCATTTCTGGAATGAAGTCGGATCGTTGTTGCTGTTCAGACCGCATGCGTTTGAATCTAATCGTAGTTCTGTTTAGTATTTGGAGGACGAACACCGTCAGTGTGACTAATGAGCGCTCTTTCTGTGATTTACAGGTTTAACGTAGAACCGTAATGTGGCGAGCGGAGAATAAAAGCTGTTTTGTGTTTTGTGTGAAATGGTAGTAACTCTTCCTGGAGTGCTACGTTTATCCTGTGTGTTTGCCCTGACATTCCTGACATCGCTGTAGTGTGTGTGCGTTCATGTGTGTGTGTGCGGGCGAGCGAGTTTAATTGTCCAGGTGTGGCGGCGTGTGATCCTGGCATCCTGGGAGGCTGTGCCGTTTGAACGTGAGAAAGGTTACAGGAAGTTGTTCTGTTTGTGAGAAAGTGAGAGAGAGAGACCAGATCAAAAAGGCTAAGTGGGTAATACCATATGAAAATCTCTTTTTCTTCCTCTCCGTCTCACTCCAATCCACCGAGCCTAATTCAGACCACAAACCACAGCCGGCCCCAAGGTGCTTGTTAATGGTGTGTGTTTGTGTGTGTGTACGTGCACGCGCGTGTATAGGCACTGCAGGGAGCAGGGGGCGTGCGGTCAAAGGCCAATTATCAAAGGGTTTTCAGGGCTTTGGCTCAGTCTTTTCTTTTTTCGCTGCGTAGCGACACAGCTTGAGATGATCAGTGCCTCTTTGTTGTGAGAAAAACAGAGATAAAAACCATATTTTGTCTTAATAACAAGATCCTGATAAGGATTTTTTTTTTTTTTTTCTCGCGTGACTGTCGATGTGAATTCCATGATAAATCTTCACCGTGTGCTTTTCTAAGCCATTGTGATTCTTATGATTGGGTTTTTTTTTCTATTATTAATATTATTTATTTATTTATTGGCATTATTAATCATTTCCGACTGCCGGAAGCAGCCGATGCAAGGTTTTTTGCAAAATGTTGTAAAAGAAAGATACATTTGTACGTTGCCTTTGAAGTCGTAAAGGAGAAGTGAGCGAAGTTTGAGGGAATTTAAGGGAAAAGCCGAGCAGTCCTTTCTTGTGATAAGAAATAGTCAAATAGATGACTTGTCCAGGACGTGCAGCGTGTGATAGCAGGGCGAAGACAGTTGAAATGCATGGCGTCTTGTGCAACAGGACGAACGCGAACGTGTGAATCTGTTCTGCTAGAATAGGAGTGTAAACACCACGAAAGCATTTCCTTCTTAATCCGCTGCTCTGTCATGTTTGCCGTCCCAGGACGCTGTCCCGCTCCTTCTCACTTTCTTCCTCCCCCGTGTCCTGTGTGTGAATCAGTACTTACGGCGTGTCAGCTCACGGGAATAGAGCCGAAAGTTTGCGTCACGTCTCCTTACCGAGTGCAGAAAGAGCCCAGAGTGATCCGATGGATTTTGTACAGTGATTTATAGGCTCCGTTCAGAGAAATGGCTGTGTGTTGAAGTGATGGTGTGTGTGTGTGTGCGCGTGGAGTGGCTGCGTCATCGACCAGCGAGTCAGGTACGGGCCACGGTCGTTGTGGCGCCGAGGCAAGCGCCGCATGCCTGCGCGGCCGGACGGACACGGCTGAGTATTTCAAGCTCATCTGCCTGTCTTTTTTCTTTGAACACCATGACAACATTATCATCAGGTACATCGCGGAAAAAAAGCGCAGCAGGAAAACCTCTGAATACAGTCCGTATCTGAAAAGACTCCCGTCCATGGCTCTTTTCCACCAGACGTTTCCAGCAGCCCGGCTTTGCGGCTTACCCATAATCCTCTGCATCGTCGCCATTCCTACATCAAATGCAATACCGATTTGTTGAAAATGCTCTATCACTGTTTTATAAAAGAGAAGAGAAACCTGAGAGCACAAGTGTGTGTGTGTGTGTGTGTGTGTGCGCGTCTAGAGCTGCTGTGTGTGAGACAGAGGTGGTAATATAAGCTGTGTGTGTGTGTGTGTGTGTGCGTGTGTGAGAGAGAGTTAAACTACTCCATGTTGTGTAACTGAAGCTGTTTGGTTTCTGTCTTTGTTCTCCAGCAGTCACAAGCATGCACTGATGAAGTATAAACACATTACAGAATTACATATGCCTGTATCTGTGTGTGTGTGTGTGTGTGTGTGTGTGTGTATGTGTGTGGCGCAAATGAAGTGTTTTCGATTGTGCCACACTGCGTGTCCCAGTAAGCCTCGAGCGTGTGGATATGTACATTGTGGCACCGTGTTCCGCTTCAGCTCATAATCCTTTACATTGTGTCCCGTCCTTTGTGCACGGTGACAGTGAGAGATCGTTCAGCAGTTAAGAGGCGCTCTCGCGCTCTGTCTCGCTCTCTCTGTCTGTCTGTCTGTCTGTCTGCGTTATCCAGTAAAACCTTTCACCCCGATTCACTTTTTTTATTGCCGCTTTATCTCATGCGCCTAAATTAACCTCAGCAGTAACCTAAACCCAGTGTACGGTGAGTTTCGTACACGTAGCAGAAATGAAAATTTCCACACTTTTTTCTCTCTTCTGAGAAAAAAAAAAAAAAAGAGAGAAAAGAACAGGAAGTTGTCGGGTGGCACTTGTTAACTCCCATAACATCTGCCCTTAGATTTGGGGAGTAAACAGGTTTTCTGTTGTTCTCTCACTGAAAGGACGTGTATGGAAATTTCCTGTCTGTGGTATCTTTGATAAACTGGTGACTATGGCTTTCAGAGTGTTATTAAAGTGCTGCTGGGACCTGGAACCACAATTACCCCGGCTAACTACCCTATGCTTGTGTTTCATGTTCCTGCTCTAACCACTTCAGGTTCCCATTTCCTCAGGTTGTGCTAACAAGAATTAACGAAGCTGCTACTAGCATGTGTATCTCCGTGCCGCTAGCAGAGTCTGAGGTAGATTAGCACTGAGCTCATCTGCTACAATGCTGCTAACGTTTAGAAGCCAAACCAGCTCTTTCTAAACAAATAACCATAATGAAGGAACTGCTATTTATTATTAACTAGCACTCTAACGCTAAACCTTTACCGGCTATTTTGCTTAATCCTGCTTCTAATGTACAGCAACAAGACATGCTAGCTAGCTCATATTAGCACTGTTTGCGCTACAATCTTACCAGAAACACACCTGAATTTGGCCTCAAGCCCAAATAGAAATGTATCATAACGTGCATGCTTGAGAGTGAGACATTTCTAAAGTAAATAATGGTTTACTGGAGTGTAGGGGGGGAAAGAGGAAGCAAGCACTTGTTAGATCCTGAAGCGCATGATTAGCAAGGTTTCGCTAGTACGGCCAAGGTGGCGAACCAGGCAAACCAGTAACGTGTGACAGGGTTGTAGAAAATGGAACGTGTTGTTTCTAATGGTTCCTGATAGCTTATTTGATTTTAATCTGATGGTAAAAGAGGTCCTTTTTCTTCCTGATGGAAACGCTAAAAGGAAATGCACAGGAAAGCGAGATTTGGCGGTAAATGCAGTTGTATGTTTTGATCCGTTGGGTGCAGCTGATGTATGCGGGATTCGCGCAGCTGATGCAGTTGACGTCAGTTAACGCAAATGGAGCGCGTGAGAGAGCGTGGCGCTTGTTTCTGGAACGCAGGATGGCTCCTGAGTCGGCATGAGTCAGCAGCTGTGTGTGCACTCTCAAACTAGTGACAGTGCGATTTCAGAGAAATGGACACGCTGCTGCGGCAGAGCAAGCAACGGCCGCTCTGCTCTCCGGTTTCACTTCTCTGATGACCTGTGGTTGACTTCCAAACTCTGTGTGTGTGTGTGTGTGTGTGTGTGTGTGTGGGGCGCAAATGAAGTGTGATGCCCGTAGATAGCATTAGCACAGACCATAAATTCATGATCTAGCCAAGAAAATGGTTTACTGTTCAAATATAAAACACACGACAGCATATTTATTGAATATTTATCACATTTGTGGGTTTTACATTTCTGCATTTGTAATAAAACAAACATTTCTGCTTTTACATTTGTGTTTTACATCACATTTATGGCCTAAAAAAAAAAGAAAAGAAAGGTCAGATCTTTTCCTGCTGATAGCTTTACAGTCGAGCTAGCCAGAAAGCTAAATTAGCCAACGTAAAGCTAGGAAAGATGACTAGCTTAAAACATTTACCTCAGGTCATTTAACCCTACGTATGACTGGTCCGGCTCATCACATTTCTCTTTCCTAATAGAATATATATATTTTTTCCCCCAAAAGCAATATTTTTTTAAAAAGTACCACACAAGCCTGTAGCTAACGCGTTTTCATACTTAGCTAATCATGAGAAGACATTAGCTGGTTGTCTGGAGTTTTTATTTTCTCTTGATTTCCTCTTGTTATGTTTTCAGGGTTAGTGATTAGTCCACCTTTGTCCTAATGCCCAGGTCACGTGTGTGTGTGTGTGTGTGTGTGTGTGTGTGTGTGTGTGTGTGTGTGTGTGTGTGTGTTTGTTAACCACAGGTACAGTGTATGTGGTTTTTATGAGTGTGTGAGACGGCGTCCTAAGACACGCTCCTGAGCGATACATCTTGCTTTAATATCATCACTGTCACAGTGTGTTTGTGGTTCAGTGAGATGTTCCAGTTCCTGATGAGGCCTTGCTCCTGTGTACACTGCTTTATGTCCTTCACTGACAGGTGGTGTGTGTTGTGTGTGTGTGTGTGTGTGTGTGTGTGTATGTGTGAGAGCGATGGGTGTGAATGTAATGTGTATTTGCCTCCCAAAAGTCATGTCTAGTTTGGCAAGGGAATTTTGTGTGTGTGTTGTGTGTGTGTGTTGTGTGTGTTTTTCGTCTGTGTGTGTGTGTGTGTGTGTGTGTGTTTTTCGTCTGTGTGTGTGTGTGTGTGTGTTTGTGTGTGTGCGTGAAAGAGAGGCCATGTATGCATATTTGTCTTTGGCTCTGTTCAGTAGGTCAGATGACATACTTCTCTCTCTCTCTCTCTCTCTCTCTGTTTCTCTGTCTCGCTCTCTCGCTCTGTCTCTCTGTTTTTTTGCTCCCTCTATCTCTCTCTCACTCATATTCTCTGCCGGTCTCCCTTTTTCTGCCTCTCTGTCTGTCCTTGTCTTTTTTTTGTCTCTCTCTCTTTCTGTGTATCACTCTATCACTGTCTCTTTTTTATCTCTGTCCCGCTCTGACTCTCAGTCTCCAACAGTCTCTCCGATTCTGTCTGTCAGTCTGCCTATGACTCTCTCCTGCTGTCTCTCTCTCTCTCTCTGTCTTTCTCAGTCTGTCTGGCTCTCTTTCTCTGTCTCTCTGATGCTTTCTTTCAGTCCGTCTGTCTCATTTGCTGTCTGTCTCTCTCTCTCCTCACCATCCCTCCCTCTCTCTTTCGCTCGTGTGTTAAAATTTTTACTGGCTTGTATTTTTTTTTAGCTTGCACTGTTTTTCTAGATCAGTTTCGGCTGCTCCCTTGGCCCCGTGTCAAACCCAGATAGAGAGAGAGAGAGAGAGAGAGAGAGAGAGAGGAGCGTTCATCTACTTAATCTCATATGATTGTGCAGTCTCGCTTCCTCTTCTGTGGGCTCCTTGTTGCATTTTCATGCCGTTATCCTCCCGTCCCACCTCTCTGCCAGCTGCCTGTTCATGGACTTTTCGGACTTCTGTCGGCAAAACCCAAAATAAAAAGTCAGCATGTGATCACTGTGAGTGAAATAATAAGACGGTAAATAAGTGTAAGTAGATGACATGCTGGCGTAGTAACTACAGACGTGTAATCAGCTCCGAGTAGCACATCTGACTGCACTGCAGTGGTCCTTCTGCTCCAAGCGTCTCGTCCAAGTCTCCTTAAACACTGAGATCTGCGTATGCTGTATGCAGCATAGTGCACTGTGTATTACACCGTGTTCATACATGGCCACCTAGCCACTGGTCCCCTCTCCACTGTTTACTGTTTCAGTACATGTTCTCCACATGTTCTTCTGGGTTTCCAATGGGTTCTCCAGTTTCCTCCTAACCTCTCAGAATCGTGACAGTGGGCATGGATGGATAGCTAGATAGATAGATAGACAGACGGACAAAAACACAGATATGTGACCTGATGTACCGATTGTTAAACAGACCTATGGATGGACGGACAGCCGGACAAGTAGTTAGATTAATAAACAAATAGATAAACAAGCAGATAGACAAATGGAGAGACAGACAGATTTATTTTGCAGTAATTCTTTTCTTGCTCCGAGTTGCGTGTCCGCGTGTTTGTGAAGTGACGCACTCTGCTTGTCCTCTGTTTGGGACTGGGATTGAGTGACTCTCTCTAAGGCGAGCGGCGTGGACGAGGTTCAGCAGGCGCTGTAGCGTCTGACCCAGGCGGCATATTTTCTGCTCCGACCGATCCCGTCTCTGTTTTTTTTACGCCCCCGTGTTTGTTTGTATGTCCAGAATGTTGAAAATGTTTAGTCTGACTCGTGCCTTGTTCTGTGTGAGAGGCTAAACATTTAATTCCACCCTTCCTGTCAACGGTGGCCATGTTTTTCCTCTCTCTCTCTCTCTCTCTCTCTGTCTCTCTGTCTGTCTGTGTCCCGGCTTGACGTGATTAATGAGCTGTGGGTTGAGTCCTGTCTCGCTGGCACACGCTGTAATTATGAAAGTTAAAGCAGTTTTGCTCTGACAGGACTGAGTGAGATTTGGGTTACCTCTGTGCTAGAAGAGGAGCCTTTTGAGTCGCGCATAACCCGCTGTGGTGATTGGCGACCGCCGTGACATCAGACCACACTTATAAAATTACCCGTGGGAACCCATTCGATTTCACAGCGCTAATCTTGCTAGCTAACTAGTTCAAGTGTTCAGCTAATGCGTTTTCCATCTACCGGAGTAACAACCTCTTGTTTTGTACCTAATTTAATTCACCACTTTACTTTAACAGCTCATTCCAAGCTACTTCCAAGCCACTGCAATGAAAACTAGCTAACAAGCGATGCTAAGACAGCCTGTAGTTGCAACGCTATTTAGCTTAGCCTCACAGTGTAACTTCATCTGACCTCATTATTTAATTCTTTCCCTTTTTTTTTTTTTCTTCTTCCACTTAAAATTGTGATCGTTTGCTAAGCAGGGCAGATTGGTGTATTATAAAGCACAGAGTGGTGTGTGTGTGTGTGTGTGTGTGTGTGTGTGTGTGTGTGTGTGTGTGTGTGTGTGTGTGTGTGTGTGTG
>JAQQZR010000037.1:1739215-1755578 GCA_030068235.1 Notoglanidium macrostoma | reverse complement strand
ATCGTTTGCTAAGCAGGGCAGATTTGTGTATTATAAAGCACAGAGTGGTGTGTGTGTGTGTGTGTGTGTGTGTGTGTGTGTGTGTGTGTGTGTGTGTGTGGAGGCCTGACATGAGAAAAATAAAATGTCAAGTTATTGGGGGAAACAGATAATAATACACAGGTTTTTCTTTCTTTTTTTTTTTTTTTTCTTTTTCTTTTTTTTTTTGTACTTTTCTTCTTTCCTTTCTTTTCTCTGTTTGTGTCCTGGCCAAACTTTGACTCACTACGGAACTCAGACATGAATGAAGACCAGGCCATGGTTTAATTGTGTGTGTGTGTGTGTGTGAGAGCGAGAGAGAGAGAGAGAGAGAAAGGGAGAGAGAGAGAACAAGTGCCTGTTGATTGGCTCTAGCTTTGAGTTTACAGCTCTGGTCAGAATTGTAGAGAGTAGAGAGTGTGATCGATGACACTATCAGTGGAACAGAACGGACAGTTCGGCCCAGAACCTGACCTGAAAAGCTTGTGTGTGTGTGTGTGTGTGTGTGTGTGTGTGTGTGTGTGCGCGTGTGTGTGTGTGTGTGTGTGCGTGTGTAAGCAGTCAGTGGGCTCAAACTCCTTGCTCTACGTGACACACTGTTTCCCTGGATGCTTGCACGTGCGCGGTGCTCAGGTCATAGTTCGACGGCAGTGATCGAGAAAGTGATTCGACTCTGAATCGACTCGACCGCGGGAACTGAATCAGCTGAAGGTCATGTGTTTTGGGTTGCAGCATTTTTCCTTGGAGATGCAAGCTGCTGAACTAAACAAAAGGACAGAGCTGTAACGCTACAGAAATGCCATGTGTTCTGGTGATGTGGACCAAAAAACCCAAAACCTTTCATTTCGACAGTTATTGAATCATTTATCTAGCGCAGATTCCCGGTCCTCTGTGCTTGGGTCATTTTTTTCTTCCTGCTTTCCGCACACATCTCTTTGAGACGTTTGCTTCCTTTTTTCCCCCGTTGCTGTATTTCTGACGTTTTACAGACATTCGACATTTTCAGCTCCACACGTGCTTCAGCCGACGTTTCTTTTGTGTGTTGGTTTGTTTAATTATGTGCCAAAAGGGTCTCAATTTCGCTCTGATTCAGATTCAACATATGGACTAATTATGGATTAAAATTGACTCTGCGACTTCACACGCACACATGCACACACACTTTGGTTCCGGAGCTTGACTGATGCTGGCACACACACTGAATAAAAAAAAAATAATAATCGAGTAATAACGCACCTCATAATGTGTCCGTTTATGTATCGTATGAATCATGAATGTCCTTTCTATTAAAAGTAAGAGCAGTATTGTATTTTGTGTACGGGGCTTCAGAAATGAATAGTTGATGTCATTTATATTGATGTGTGTGTGTGTGTGTGTGTGCATGACTTGACCATGACGTTTCCTGTCTCACACACAGGGGTCGAGTGTTTATGCTGGACTTCAGTGCCATGAGGGTGTGTGATATGGAGTTTGACCTCGTCAGACGCTTGTCCACGCCCTCCAGCTTCGGAGCCATGCCCCCCAGCACAAGCCCCGCCTCCACCACAAACCCCGCCCCCAACTATCTCACAGTGTGGAAATATTACTGCAGAGATAACTTCGGCTGGAGGGAGTACTCCGAGGTGAGCCAACTAAAAATAAGAACATAAAAATGTGCGTAATAAAGTTCAGGTTATTACGTAAGGAGTAACAATCTTGGGGCTGTGCAGTTATAGGAAACTAATCACCAGCAGTGTGGTTGATGAAGCGGAGTTGCTGTTACCGCCCAGAAGTATTTTCTATTAGTATACTCAGCATACGCGGCGATCTCTCAACGATAACATTTCTTCAATCAAAGCCTTACTTTTTGTCCATTTCTAGCTACGTTCAATCTGTCTTTATCTCTGACCGTAACACTGGAGACTCCTTCCATAAATGCTAACTCGGCATCTCTTTATATTGCGAATATGCGAATGAGCTGTTACTATAGAAACGACGACGGATTCGAGCGAGCGCATTGATATAAATCTGTGCTCAGCGGATTCTGACCAATCAGACTGCAGGATTCAGCAACGCCGTGCGAGAACACGAATTGTCTTGCTAGCACATTCAATTTCATTCATCGCGAAGTTATTATTATTATTTATTATTACATTTCTTTGTAGTAATTTATGGAAACACGTACGGAGCGGGTCGGCGAGCCGATTTTAAATCCCGGGTCGATGTGACGGCCAGTGTAATTGAATTTCTGTGAATAGGGTGTGTGGGTGGGTGCTGGCTCTCACGCATAACTAGAGGAAACATCGTGTTCTGCCTACACGCAGACGTCTGAAATCAATCCGTTGCATAAGCGTTCCTTTTTTTTTTTCTCACTCGGAATAAAGCTATTTATCTCCTTTCGCAAGATCTGGGCTGACGGATGCTGTCTGACACGCACTCCAGATGAAGCGCGAGAACAGGACGAACGTGTCCCGGTTCTCGCTCTCATATACTTCGGGGCTGTTTCTCTTACTCTCGTCTCTCATATTCACCCAAGCGTATTCTCTGTGTCTCTCAGCGTGTCTTAATCTCCCTTTCATTCGTCCCTGTTTCCCCGCAGCCCGTGGTGCGTTTGATAGAGGAGGCGACTGAGCGGGGGCTGAAGGAGGTGCGCTTCATCACGCTCCAGAACCAGTACATCCTGAACATCCGCGAGGGCTTCCAGCAGAACGCCGTCTTCGGCTTCCGCCGCCAGATCAAAAAACGACCACACTTCATGTCCTCCATTAGACTCTCGCCCTACCTGCAGTGAGTATCCACGTCCTCACACATCCACATGCCCGTAACCGCGCCACAATCACGTCATTTCGGATCAAACGGGACGACATGTGCGCACCGTGGTACTGGGAGTCAGACCCGGGGCTTGGAAATATGACCGTTTGTTTTTAACACCGTTATATTATATGGTGTGTATACAAAAATACAACTCTACTACGTTCCTGTCGAGAACCAGCGGTGCGGTAGGATCGGTGTATCATGATGATGATGGAAGTAGCTGGGCACAGATTTGAGTTGACGTTCGCTCGTGACGTCGTGAGAGGAAAAATGAACTCGATCCCTTTGTTTTCTTTCAAACGAACGTCCTCGATCTTTGGCGGGTTTTTTTTTTTGCGGCCTCACATGTTTCACGAGCTCCTTATGTCTCAGCGCTGACCCTTCATGATCTATCTTGAACACTTGTACTCTTTTCTCGCGCCCGCTTCCTGATTAGGAAGTCAACTACTTGTAGATGTGCTCGTAGCCGTAAAAACGGTTCTGCAGGATTCCTTTGGCTCCAGCGGCTTGCACAGGAACCGAGAGGGAAGAGAAATAAACGCGCTCTGTCAGTGAAAGCATGGAACCCTTTGTTCGGATTTCGCCGCTACAACATCCCTTCATCGGATGCTTGATTATAAACAAACTCCTGATTCGACTTTGAAACCCAAGCCGCCTCAGCGGTGAAAGCACGGCAGCTGCGTCCGCGCCGTTTCCCCTCTGCGTGTTACTGATAAAACAAGATGGCCCCTGCTTGCCAGGCGCCTTCGCTCCCTGTCCGCGTGACCGTTCCTGTCTGATTGACGGCTCCACCCGAGTACGCGCCGTACTTCCAGGACATCCTGACCGTGCGGAGCTTCTCCGCGCCACACCGGCTTAAACGTGTACCTGCGTTAACGGCCCGCCCGCCCCGCTGGCTCTCTCGGCCGGAGACGCACTCCAGAGGAACAGATGGAGAGCAGCAGATGTGAAAAGCAGAAATGGCGAGAGAGAGAGAGAGAGAGAGAGAGAGAGGAGAAAAGCGAAAATTGGTTCCAGACCGTCGGAGCTGGGTGAATGAGAGAGTGACCGTTTGGGAAGCTGGATGGGTTTTTTTTTTTTTGAGCCAGACAATTCTTATTTTTTTCCCCCCCGAACTGATGTGTCTGCCTCACCGGGAGTCCGATTAAGCTTTCCTTCATTTGTCCTCAGACAGACAGAAGAGAAGAGAAGAGAAGAGAAGGTTAACCTCGGGACGCTACGTCACACAAGCAGCTCTGAAATCAAAATCGGTGTTTCACTGTCATATGTGTCGCTCAGTAAATCTTTTTAGAGACTTCAATTTTATAGGATGCCACTTCTAGTAAAACATCCCCATTTCTGTGTTCATCCAGTTAAACTCTCAGCAGAGCAGTACGTCCTGTCCGCACGTCTCGGGGCGTGTCTTGCTCTGCAGATGCGATGCGCATTTGGCCGCGTCTTCCTTCACACTATTTCCCTTTCCACCTTTCTTGGTTGAGGGAAAAAAAATGTTTGGTGTTTCATTCTCTTTGGCAGGAGTTTCAGAGCGGTACTGGAGTGTCGCTTCCTCAAACGTATTATTTATACCACTTTATCTACCACGTTGCACCGTCTCGCCGTCGCGCTCCGTCCCCGCTGGGGACGTCAGCGTCTCGGCGTCTCCCGTATCGTCCTCACGAGCGTGGGAAGACCAAAAGAACTCGTTCATTTGTTCATCCTGCTAGATTTAGCTGCCTCGCTGACCTGCTGTAAAGTCCGTTCAGACCTGCGTGCGGAATTGAGCGTAACGACAACGCGGCAAGCGGTCAGGCGTGTGTTCCTACCTCAAGGCTTAAGCGGTCAGAGCAGCACGGTGTGTGAGCAGCTTTACGGCAGGACGGGCACGGCGTGGCTGGAACACGATGTGCCGAGAGCCTCACCACACACACACTCTCTCTCACAAGACTTCACATGGGGCAGATTGTTTAAACGTCACACACACTTTTCTATACCCTGCTTTGCCATCCTTTTCTTTATTTGTGTGCATCTAGAACTTCATTCCGTCATTCTTCTCCGGAACATGTGGAAAAAAATCCCCAGCGATTCTAGGAGTGGCTGTGAACACCACACACACACACACACACACACACACACACACACACACACACACACACACACACACGCACACACGCACAGAGAGAGAGAATGGGGCAGGACTCAGTAGAACAAAGGATGAGGATGACTCAGTAGGCAGTCATGCTGACTGAAGCAATCAAGTCTACCTGGCTGGAATGTACAAACACACACACACACACACACACACACGTCAGAGAGAGCGAGAGCAAACAATCATGACCCCGATTCCATAAACACCTGCGCTCTCGGACACGGAATATGGGAGTTTTCCGGTCACTCAGATTAGCACGGTGTGCACGCGTCATGCCTACACGTGAGCGGAAACGAACAGGAAATCAAAACGCGCCCTTTCTTTCCGCTGCGCCTCGTCATGCCTGTACGGACTGGAATACCGGTTCAACACGGAAGTTGTTCCAACTTGCCGCCACGTCTCGGCTTTGTCAAACACGCTCCCATTTTAAAGCGAAGCTAAAAACGTGGCGCCGAAGCGATATTTAGGTTCCTTCTAATGACGGACAAACGGGCGACTGCATCAGCGCAGTGATTCAGCTCTGTTTATCGGTCCATCCCTGTTTCTCTGTTCAAAAGCTAGTTCATAGCGTGTAGTGTGCGAGGCGGTCCGCCCTACGTATTAGCATATACAATGACACTAAGATAGCTGGCTAGCCTGACAAGTTCATAATTTGCTCCCTTTTAGCATTAAGCAGTTAGCTAGCCTGCTAAGATGGCTTATCTTAGCGCTCAACAAATCCATGGTAAGGTTGTGCATTGTGATCTGCTTCCTTGCTGTCGAAAATGTGCGTTCGGGTTTTTTTGTCCACGTGCAGGAAATGTCAGCTAGTTCAGTAGCTAGCTGACTAGCTACCATCATGCGATTTTGGCAGGTTCGGTTCAAAGAATTCCGTGGCAAGTACCGTACATGCTAGTTTGCTAGCAGGCGCCTAGCCAGCTAGCTAACAGCGCTAACGTTAGTGACAAAATCATGGTTGTTATGGTCATTTTCACTGAGAAATGATTTGTAAATAAATGGCTATTTTTTTGTTTGTTGGCTAATACTGATATCTGTGAGGAATATGAGCTAGTTTAGCAGCAGATAGCTAGCCAGCTAGCTCACATGGATAATGTTAGTGATAAAGTCATGGTGGTTTCTGGATTTTTTTTCAGGCTGATTCGAAATAAACTGCTGAGAAACCGAAAGTGATACCGAAATCTCACTTGTGCATCTGGGACATAGGTGCGCTGGATCAGAAGCACATAACTAGCCAGCTAGCTAACGTGGCTAATGCTAGTGATAAGCAAAAACAGCATATCAGCTTCTTTGGTGTGTTGTTTTGCCTGCTGGTAGTTAAATTGCCATATTTTCAGTATTAATTGCTAATCTATGAATGTGTGAGAAATCTTGGCTAGTGCTGTAGCGTTTAGCTAGCTGGCTAGACATTTGAACTGAGAATAATGGTATCCTAAGCCTGTGTGAAAAGACATGTTTGTGTGTTTGAGTCGGATCTTATACACCCGATGATGAGAGCTAGGCAATCGGATAAACGGTATTTTGTCTCCTTCCTGCAGGACTCTGGGAGGTCTCTGCGCTGTAGAGGTCGTCGGGCCGCAGCCCCTCTCGCCCACGTCCTCCTCGGGACCCCGGCTTTTCCCCGAGACGTGGATTCCCATGAACTCCGAGCAGGACTTTATCCAGGTGCCGGTGTCGCGTGAGGACCGCAGCTACCGCACCGTCTACAATCTCTTCCACAAAACAGTGTCTGAGACCAAATTCCGCATCCTGAAGATCCTCCGTGTCCAGAATCCGTTCCTCTGGGAGAAATATAAGAGGTGATGGACAAGAGCTCTGTTGTTGCTAATAATAATAATAATGATGGTAGGAATAACGCTAATAGGTCAACATGTGTTTGTAAGCGCACCTGAAAGAGCTCCCAAGACAACGAGCGTTAGCTTGCGTGAAGATTCTCACAGCACTAGCGGTTCCACGTAGCATCTGTAATCTCCGCTAGTTCCTGTGCACTCATCTCTGCTCTTGTGAGATGACTCTGATGCTGGTTTTGTACTCTGGTATAAACCACGGTAACGGCCCTCGCGTTGTATTTGTAGGACGGAAACAGGTGTGTGTGTGCGCGTGTGTGTGTGTGTGTGTGTGAGTGAGTGTGTGAGATGGAGTTCAGAGGCATGTGTGAAATGTGGAACACGCTCAGAGGAAGTTTGAGGGGGAGGAAGAGGTGCTAGGAGATGTACTGCTGTCTGTGTGTGTGTGTGTGTGTGTGGGAGGAATGTGATGTTGGGGTCCCAGGTTCCAAGCTGTTGTTGTTATTTAGTATGCCATCGTCATGGAAACACAGGTCTAGGGGGAAAGGTGTCAGAAAGGTGGGCTGGTGCTGAATCGTGTGTGTGTGTGTGTGTGTGTGTGTGTGTGTGTGCTGCAGGTTTAAATGCGTGACTCCTGAGCTTGTGTGTGCATGTGTGTAGTCCTTGTGGGTTTGATAGTGTAAAGTGTCATCATCAGCACAATATAGTGTGTTGTAGCAGCGCGTGTGTGTGTGTGTGTGTGTGTGTGTGTGTGTGTGTGTGTGTGTGTGTTTAGACAACAAACCTCTAACAGTCTCTAAATCGATAGGTACTTTTCAACTGTAAGCTCACAGGAACTTTAGGTGCCTTTCCACGAGCGAAATTTTAGTTCTAGGAACCTTTTGAAAGTTCCTGCTCCAGCCTTGGGACTTCTCCACAGTTTTTTGTACTAAACATCACTGAACTAAAAGCATCTCCACACCGTGGTCCCTCATTTAGTCTCTCTCTTTTTCTATTTGTTCTGTTTTCTATCTTTTCTTCTTCTTTGTCTTGTTGTTTCTCCCTTTCTTCTCTTTCTGTCTTTATCCATTTCTTTCCTTTTCCGTTCTCCGCTCCTTTTCACGTTTCTCCCCCTGTCCCTTTTTCCTTTTCCCCTCTTTCATTCTTTTCCTTCCTCTTCTTTCTTTGAACGTCTTTCTCTCTTTTCCTTTATTTTCTCCCTCTGCGTCGCTTTTTGCGCTGCAATATTTCTCTTCTTCCTTTAAAAAGGACCATGTTCTAGCCCGTTCTCACTTTGTTCCCTTTCCACTTTTTCTTTTTCTTTCTTCCCCTTATTTAGGTACGGCAACCTTGCATGATGCGAATTGATTTTTTTCTCCCCCATCTCCCCCCCCCCCCCCCTCTAATTTCTAACTTTCTTTTCTCCGTCTCATTTTTCTTTTTTATTCCTTTCTTCTGTCCGTTTCTCACAGTGGTTCTTTCTCTCTTTTCTCTCCTTTTTCCAACTTCTTCCCTCTTTCATGTCTATCTCTGACATTGAAGGGGACAGAAATAGAGAGAGATGAAATATGTCTAGTGCAGCTCTGTGTGTGTGTGTGTGTGTGTGTGTGTGTGTGTGTGTGTGTGTGTGTGTGTGTGTGTGTGTGTGTGAGAAAGACTGCTCTGTGCCGTGACTAACTGGTACTGGTGTATAGCTGTGAGGTCGCCAGAGGTCAGGCAGCGTCACAGCAGCATGCTCGTCGTAACCACACACTCTCACACACACACACACACACACACACACATACGCCATAAGCAACAAGAGAGCCCCATACAGGCGTAATAAAACCCTGTTATTGGTGGTGCTTGCCCGGCTGCGGGTGCTTTCGTGAGTGCTGCTTATTTTTAGGGATATGGAGTAATCTCTGATCCGATCCTCGTGGTCTATTAATGAATCCTCCACCCTGTTTTCAACTGAAGCTGCATGAAATTAACAGCTGCGGTGAGCCGACTTTGAGCTGAGCGCGAGCAATAGGACTAAAATAAAGTCTCATGTGATCATGATGCGGATATTCTGTGAACCTCCTACACCAGGAAACAATACGATAGCTGTACACACTAACGTGTGGGTCACGCGGAGGTGTCATAAATGTCAGCAGTTCATCTGTGGCATTTCTGGCTCAGAAGGCGCCTGAAAGGATGCGAGATGCGAAAGACACACAGTTGCATCTGTTAGCGGTTACTTTCGGAGCCTTTACCTGGGTGAACTTTGACCTGGGAGTTCGTGAACCTCCGCGCTGTGAGCCAGTGGAAATGTAATGTTATATATGAACAGGTGCGCCTCGTTAAACGCTCATGAGTGGCATTTCTTGCCTTCTTAATGCGTTTGAGACATACAGTAACTAGTAAATGGGAAATGATAACAATACAGTATTGTTTATAACAGCGCTATTGAACATCTGGAGTAATCCATATTATATCAACTAAGTAAAGAGAAACACCAGTCCATCATTACTTTAAGACATGACGCGACTTTTAAGTCATAAAAATAAAGAAAAAACATTGAATTAGAACGTGTGTCCAAACGTTTTTAATAATATATATATTCAAACCTCTCTTTTTCTCTCTCTCTCTCTCTCAAAATATTTAAGCCAAAAACAGAGGCAGCTTGTCTTGTTATCGAGCAACTCCAGAGCGTGAACTCCTCTGTATGAGCGCAGAGTTTTCATTTGCATATTATCTCCAGGCTTTGATTATTTGCATACCGTCCCAGTTGTGTCACGTTACAGTTAGTGAAGCGCTGTGCGGCTAACTAGCGTGTCCCTCTCTGCTCACAGGAAGAAGGAGTACATGTCGCGGCGCATGTCGGAGACGGAGCGGCTGCTGAACGAGCGGCACCTGTTCCACGGCACCTCTCAGGACGTGGTGGAGGGCATCTGCAAGCACAACTTCGACCCCCGCGTGTGCGGAAAGCACGCCACCATGTTCGGCCAGGGAAGCTACTTCGCACGTCGGGCGGCGTATTCGCACAGCTTCGCGCGCCGATCACCGCGCGGCCTCCACTACATGTTCCTGGGCAAAGTGCTGACGGGAAAGTTCACGGTGGGCAACCCGGGGATGCGGCGGCCGCCCCCGCTGTGTCCTCGCCAGCCGGCCGGAGACCTCTTCGACTCGTGCGTGGACAACTGCGTAGACCCGCAGATCTTCGTCATCTTCAACGACGACCAGAGCTATCCGTATTTTATTATCCAGTACGAGGAGGTGGCCAACACCGTCGCCATCTGAGCGAACGCTGCGCGCTCGGGAGGACTGCTGTTTCCGTCGGAAGTCCCGGACGGTACGGAGCGTCCACCCGGCATGTTTGGGGAACTGACTTCCAGGCTTCCGTTCTGCAGCGGCGCGCGCCCGTATTTGGCGGTGGGACTCGACGCCGTCATCCAAGCATTGACTTGTTTCTTCTTCTTTTCTTTCTCTTTTCCGTAAAGACTCGTGCCGCTCCCCCATCGCCGCCATCCATTTTCCGTACTTCATTTGTTTGTTTGTACATACGTTTTCCTTGTTTATATTTGAACTGTGTGCCTTTTGTTCATAACAAATTATTTATGTTAGTTAACGTAACAAATAAAGATTGAAAATGAAGGCGCGCTTGGTTGCATGTCCATCGATCGGCTCAGTTCCTGTTTCCATCCTCAGATCCGGTTCGCCGGGAATCTCTGAATCTTACACGCCTCACGTTAAGAACGTTCATTCTTTATATGACGTCAAACGTTATTATTATGAGATATCAGACAGCCTGAGAATGATTAGATCCAGATCAGACATTTCCAGGTCCAACAAGTGAAAAAAAAAGTCACGTCTCAGTTCAGCGCTTTATTGACGTGATTAAATATAACTTATTATATAGGGTGTTCCAATACTTTTGACCGGCGGTGTGTATTATATAATATGTATTTATATTTTCACACACACACACACACACACACACACACACACGGTGCATACGATAGTGTGTGTTGAAAAGACGAAAAGGGTTTCTGTATCATAATCATAATAATTATAACAGCTGGATTTATTTAATGTTAAAATGAATCCTATTGATATTAATGATATAAAGTATTTAACTGAAAGAGCAGGATTGAAAAGGAAATTCTTACAGGATGAAGAACGTTCTAGAATCGGTTTATAAAAACGACATATAAATATATGAAATGTCGCTGGTATGTAATATAACCTGGTATATCGATTAATATACATCGTGTTTGTGTTATGAAAAGTTGATCGTGCAAAAAGACAACCATTCAAACTAGAATTTAATAATAATGATGAATCCTATCCCTTTTGATTATTCCTTAAATAAATACAATAAATCGACGAAAATAGCTTTTTTGACGAGAACGTCAAAAAAGTTCCAACGGATATTTCAGGAATAATGGGCGGGTTCAATTTTTCTTTTTAAATAAAATGAATAGAGTTTATTTGTATATTTATTCACAAAAACAAAAATAGAGTGAGATAATAATAAATATGATCAAATAATAGGAGAACTGGTTAACGGATTTTAAATATTGATTTAATGTTGTAAAGAAATAACTCAACTGAAAGGATCATTTCTGTTCGATCACGTTTTTGGACAATGTATAGAATATTATTATTAATGAACGATGTTTGAGTGGACTGAATGTCCGCTAATGCCATTTGATATTTCTTTGGGGTTTTGTTTTTGTTTATTACAATATTTGTAGAAGTTTGTACTAGCAGAACATTTGAATGCTATATTGATCCTGCAACAATATCCAAAATATAATACAAAAAGGTTTGAAGAGAATAACTGGGATGTACATTCGGAATATCGGGAATAATGCGCGGATCTAAAGGTTGCTCAGATGGCACAAATGGTTGGAGGCACTTCAGGGTTCAAAAAGGAAGATGCAAACTTATAAAACTTTTATGTGTGTGTGTGTGTGTGTGTGTGTGTGTGTGTGTGTGTGTGTGTGCGCTCGTGCGTCTAACAGCAGTGTTTTTCTCAGTGACGTGACCCGAGGCGGCTCGCTCCACTTCAGACATGTTCCTACACTTCCCCCATCGTCCGTCTGCTACGCAGTTGGAATGTTTATGATCTTCCTGTTGCTCTGAAAACGGCCTTCGTTAGCGTCACGTGTGTGTGTGTGTGTGTGTGTGTAAGCAGAGTCTGAGGCTGAACAGTAGCAAGCGTGCGATCCGAGCAGCCTCTAATGGAGCTGTGAAATGCGATCCGATCCGAGCCTGTCCGTCTGTTCTGCTTTCCTCGCTCAAGCTCTGACTTTTATGCGAGAACTGCTTTAACACACTTGTGCATGGCTTTAAAGAAGGAACCCTGTTTGGTCTCGCTCTACTTTCTGTCTCCGCTTGCTCAGTGGGCTTCTGCGTTCCTGATCTCCGTGGTTAATTAATCCCAGAGGTAGGCCAGAGAGAGAGAATGCTGCAGCGGGGGGAACACACACCCCACCCTGAGAGCCCAGGAGACTTCATCTTCTCCCCTGTTTCTCTCTGTGGTATGCCTGACATCCCTCCTTTTCTTTCTCTTCCATTATTTCTTTCCCTCCTGCGTTTGTGCGAGACTTCCCAAAACCCGCTCTTGGGAAGATTTCGTCCGTGATCTACTCAAAAACGGTGCCTTGTGTAGACGTTTGCCCGATTTTTCTATCTTTCCCAGTCCTTTATTCGTGAGGTATTCCAATATTCTGTCTGTTTTTCCGGCCTTGAACGCTCGAGCAGCTCTGGATCTGGGAGCAGGCTGTTTGTCTGCCTCACTGCCCTTGTGGAATAATCGCTGGCACACAGCCGCTCTCATTTAGGAGCCCTGGGGGACGGAACGCCTGGGCCAAGCAAGAGTGCGTGCGTGTGTGTGTGCGTGCGTGCGTGTGTGTGTGTGGGAGGGGGGAAGATTGTGAAGTCATCCTCACGAGGAAGACCATCGATCACGACCGAACTGCAAAACAGAAGCCTGACGTGATGAGTCACTGATTAGATGTTTCCTGGAAAATGGAATTTTATTTTCAGCCCTCTTAGATCCTGTTCTGGTTCAGTCGCATGTGAGTGGGAAATGGTTTAAAAAAAAAAAACCCAAAAGTGATAGAGAGAGAGAGCTGAGCTCTGACATGCCTGGGTTAGTAAAAGCTGATGTGTAAAGCGTGGTCGTTTTGAGTGATTCACGGCCACCACATTTCTGGATGGTTAACGGGGTTTTTAGTTTTAGAGATAGATGAGCTCATTGTTGTGGAGCTGCATGTGATGTGATGTTCCGGGTCACGGCTTAAACTGGAGGAGTCACGAGAATCCGCACCGAGGGCGTGCTTCTTGAGATCCGGGCCGTGCCGGACCGAATCCCCCGTACTTCCTGTTCAGCCCGTCTCCATATTGTTTCAACGCCGCCCAGCTGCAACCAATGAACATTCCAGGCCGCTTTTTCCATCTTTTCAAATCTCCGCCATAAGCCTAGAAGAGAGACACGGAACGAGGGCGGCGGCCCAAATAAGGACCTCGGAGCATCAGGTGAACTCTGTTTGACCCAAAAAGGAACCCAGTGTGTGCGTGACCTTTGCTTCTTGCCCCAAGGGGGAGTGGCTTTTAGGGTGAGGAGCAGTTCATTGTGTGAGGTCAAGCTTGGTGTTTTTAACCATGATATTCCTGTTGCTTTTGTGTGTGTGTGTGTGTGTGTGTTTCTTTCTGTATATCTCCTGTAGTTTGCATCTTCCACTGATATACTCACTAACGCTGCATGTGTCACATGATACCGTCTCTTCTTCTCTATCTCTGGCTTTGCTTCTGATCTGTCTGCCATCTTTTCTTCCCGGGATTAGTCTCGTCACAGGGTGGACCGGAGCGAAAAGCCGAGGAGAAGCAAGCCGACATGACATTTCTTTTCATATCGATCCACGAAACTGGACAAGTTTAACGTCAGAGCCACGTTATGAAATCCCCCTTCATGTGTCCTTCAAAACAGCGCGCCTTCCCGGGGTCGAAAGCAGAAACCGTTTATCAGAGTCACAGATGAGACATAACATGCCGCTTTCGGTAGACGACACATTTTCAACTTTCACAACAAACGCTGTGAAGTTGAAAGACCTTTAACAAGAAAGAATACAAACACGAAGAAATGTTTCGTGTGTGCGTTACTGAAGAAGATCAGGCGTTTTTCTGCCCCGTGTCAGTCAAATCACTGCTCGGACACTTGGGGAAAAATGGGTTGAAATGATGCAACAGTACGTCTTTAAGATCATACCGAACCTTTTCTTGCATAATTTGTAGATTGTAATAAAATAGATCCAGAATTTCAGATGGCTTTGTTTGTCAGAAATGCTGATTATTGCTGACGTTTTCTAAAACTCAAAAATGAGAAAGGGGAAGGGGTTAAAATATTACCGCTGACAAATTCTAGCAACATGTAAAATTATTATTACATTTAAGGTCAGAAATAATACGAATGGATATTTTTTTAAAAGTTGAACGTTTGACATGATAGATAATGAGGCAAAAGAAAAGCTTAGAAGTGCGAGATATTAGAATGGAATGTTTTTTTCTGGAAGAATCCACTCGGTGAGTGACGAAAGGGAGATTGTGTAGAAAAATGATTGATGTTTCCGGCAGTGATGATGTAAAATAATAATTAAAAAAAATAATACGTTACGTATAATTATACACAATAATTATGCAGTTTAGTTCACAAGCTATATGATGTCTTTTTAACACACACACACACACACACACACACACACACACACACACACACACACATATATTTATATAAAATCATGTTTGTTACAAAAATGTTAGACAGAATTCCAGGAACAAAATGAAGAGAACGCGCCGCCTACCCAGAATCCCTGCTCTATTCCTCTCCTCATGATCTAGACATCTAGATATGATCTCCTCAACCCCGAGTACAGCACGACGCCACAGCAACATGGCCGCTCACTGAAAGCAATAGCACTTCTTATGGGGTTTTTCTGTATATAGAAGCTTAAGATCTATCACCGTACAGACACATTCACTTGTTAAAATTAGCTGGCTAGCTTGTTGCTGCTATCTACGTTTCTATATAATTTATATTTCTCACTTTAGTGGTTTGCTTGTAAACGATCTAATTCCAGCTTTTGGCCTGGTTCGTGGTAGATTTGCACAGATTTTGCTCCAATCAGAATGGATCTCTACTCTGTCCTCTTGAGTTCAGTACTGTAGTAGTAGCCTTGGTTCATTTTATATCCCTTTTATAACAAACTAAAGCACTTTTCTTTCAACTCGGGTCTTGCTGATCCAGTAAGAAACAACTTCACCAACCTGAAATATCTGCATCGTGTCAGCTGTAAATTCACACTGGGCTACACCCTGCTGATCGAAGCGTCTTCACTGAGAGATCACAAGAGACGTAAAAGTGAGTCACATTGCACAACCTTACACAACTGAATCCAAGGTGAAATCAAAACTAATTAAACCCAGTGTTTGGAATGTCGCGACGCTCTTACTGTGGAAAGCAATGATGATAAGAGCGATGACTTAACCAGCACTCCTAAAACTTAATGTGTTTATGATCTCACTGTCGACAGGGTCACGGATGTTCTGGCTGGCTCCTCGGTCTGAGAGGGTTGTGTGTGTGTGTGTGTGTGTGTGTGTGTGTGTGTGTGTGTGTGTGTGTGTGTGTGTGTGTGTGTGTGTGTGTGTCATAGACAAGAATGGACTAGACAGAAGAGGCTGCTTCCCAGAATATTTATTAAATGCAGCATACTATAGAGCAGTTTATCAGCATTACAGAGATGACATCATGTTGCATTTTTCTTAGAGTCATGTCCAAATATTTAGAAACTTGGCAGGCAACATTAATATGAAAGAGGTTTGAATGGACACAAAAAGAATTTGGTGTATATCATTAAAGAGAAGCAGGCATTACAGAAGGGACATGTCAGAAACATTCTTTCACTAACGATAAAGATCACATGGCTGCTGTTCTACCGTATCACATGAAAGAGATTTAAAGGGATATATTATACATTTAGGGTTAGATGTTGTATTGTGGGGGCGTTACGGATGTGGCATGTCTGAAACATTCTTTCACTATTGATACACATCATACTGTTGCATAGTGATCGATGCTGAGATAGAGTTAAAGGAATACAATATATCATATATTACTTTATAAATTATATATTATATTAGCAAAGAAAGTCAGGCATTACAGAAGGGGTCATTTTAGTATTATGGATGTGACAGGCCTGAAACAGTCTTTCACTGATTCAGCTAATTATAGTATAGTATAGTATAGTATAGTATAGTATAGTATAGTATAGTATAGTATAGAAGCAAATCAAATGTTACAGGTGACATTACAGTTGATCTTTTATTAATAATAAAGGTTATGTATGTAATTATAGTATAGTGTAATGTAGTGCAGTGCAGTATAGTATAATGTAGTACAGGGCAGTATAAGCACAGTATAGTACAGTATAGTATAGTATAGTATAGCATAGCATAGTATAGTATAGTATAGAGTTGTATAGTTGAATGTAGTATAGTGTAGTATGGTGTAGCATATTATTATTATTATTATTATTATTATTATTATTATTATTATTATTATTATTATTATTATTATTATGGCATACAAATGTATGACTTCTTTCTCTGCATTTAACCCATCCAAGCAGTGAACACA
>JAQQZR010000037.1:1663674-1684454 GCA_030068235.1 Notoglanidium macrostoma | reverse complement strand
ATATATATATGTGTGTGTGTGTGTGTGTGTGTGTCTGCGTGTGTGTATGTGTGTGTGTGTGTGTGTATATATATATATGTATGTGTGTGTGTGTGTGTATGCGTGTGTGTATGTGTGTGTTTGTGTGTGTGTATATATATATATGTATGTGTGTGTGTGTGTGTATGCGTGTGTGTATGTGTGTGTGTGTATGTGTGTGTGTGTGTGTGTGTTTTCCTTGAGTAATTAATAAAAGACTTGAGGTCCTGCTGTTTTAGGAAACTCTGCAGCACCAGGGTCGTGTGATGGAGCTCTTATACTTCAGCCATCTTCCATCCATCACATTCTCACTAAAGAACACATCAAGCTTTTTATCCATTTAAAGTCACATCCAATCTTGACTAGCGTCCAAGGCGGTCCTGTTTATTTTATAGCAGCTCTAAACAGCCATTCAGTGGTTTTTTTAATAAGACAAACGCAGCGTGTCGTCTTACCGAGAAACCGTGCTGCGTAAAAACTCCTCTGTCCTGAAGATGCCACAATACTCAGTCACGGCTTTACGTCTGAAACTGGAGACTCCTTCCATCACTGATAAACAAGCGTCCGCTGCACAAGTCCCTGCGGGTGAGCTGTTGCTATGGAAACGAGAGTATTGACAGAAACCTGCTGCCGCAGTCAGGGCTGCTGTTCTAGAAATTTAACGCCACCAATTAATTCTGACCAATCAGGATCGAGTGACTTTCTTTGTTCGTAAAGAATTGGATCTAATTATTTTTAGATATCATCTAGTCAATCAGACTCCCACTGAAGAGCTTCGCACTGCGTCGAGGTGGAACGGATTCGGATGGTTTTGTGTACTAAAGATTTTCATTCGAGAGCTTCCTCTGCACCACGCAGCTGTGCGATTCATCCGTGCGCCGGAACAAAGTGTCTGAAACGGTGAATAAAACCTCACGTAGGCGTCCTGAGCCCCGAGCGTCAGACACACACAGGGATGGAGAGCCGTGTGTGTGTGTGTGTGTGTGTGGGAGAGTAAGGAACACAGAGACGTGAGAGGTTTTATGGCGCTTGTGTTCTCGTCCTCTGACACGGCGGAGGAGGAAGAGGAAGAGCGGCGTACAGGGCAGCAGGAGCGACGGCCTCCCACCAGCCTCCTGTTAAACGAGCCGAAGAGTGGAAGCGGAGGAGAAAAGGAAAAAAAGATGAAGACGTCAGATCATAACGCGTGAAGAGAAGATCGTTAAAGGTCGGTTATGACTGCTGGGAGGCCGCAGAGTCAGAACGGCGCGTAACCACAGTCAGGGCCGTGTGTGAATTTAAAGCAGAGACACAGAGAGAGAAAGAGATAAGCGTTTAAATGGAAACATGAGCTCTGTGTGTGTGTGTGTGTGTGTGAGTAAATAGCAGCCAGATGCTGAGAGTAGGAGCACCACAGGAGAGGAATGAGAGGCGTGCGAGCTGTTAGGAACAGTCTGATCATCACACATTAAAGGTGTTTTTAAAGCACAGACTTCTTATTAACCGTGTCGACGCCACGGCTTCACTCGCTGAACCGCACTACTGGAGCTTCCGGCCCGAAACCACAGCTTTACAATTCCGACCTTCAGTCTGTCCAAGATTTATTTCAGTTTCTTAGCTCCTTCACTCGGCTTCCAAAGCTTCGACTCTCACGTCGTCCCGTCGATCGGCCGTCTAACCGAGCCGAGTCGCCGCTGTCCTGCATCTGCAATGCATTATGGGACTTTCACTCCAGCATGTGCACCAGCGTCTCTACTTCTTACCGCCGTCTCGAATTTTTCTTCAACATGGCGCTGGGAAGAGCGTTTGTTTTTAGGAGAACCTGTTGCTCTTCTGGGACACCATTGTAGCAGTAACACTTCCGCTCTGTGACGTCAGAACGACATACGATTGCTAGGTTTTAGCAGTAATGTTATATTCGGATTTAACGTTTCAGGGTGGAGTTTGAACGTGCTTCGTGGTGGTGCCATTTGTAACAGTGGTCACAGGAGATTACTCGCAGTAATGTGATTTGTAGGGAGTATTTTAGCGTAACGCCGACTCGCTGCGACAGGAACTTGTAAGAAATGCATCTCGGCAACACAAAGCTGGGATGAAACCATACATCTGATGACGCGCTCACTGCGTGGGTTAACAGTTGAAGGTGACGTCATTCAGCACAGAAAGAGCCAATGAGAACAGAGCTGACCTCAATCTGACCAACAAAAACAAACATGATGCAGCTGTGTCGAGCAGTGCAGGGGCGCCCTCTGCTGGCTCAGTAACAGCACAACCAGAGCTGATAGCACTGCCGTTCAGGGTGATGCCGTGAAGAAAACTCGGCAACGGATTATACTCATATCGATCAGTGGATTAGATTAGATTTTTTTGGTTAGCTCATTAGATTTCATATTCTGCTTTTTTTTTTTTTACAAATCGGGATTCTGGAGCACATCATCTCATCTCAGATTTATACATTTGTTTTGGTGAATTTATACCTGGTCATCCACTTATTTAGCACACCACAAGGTTTTTAGAATTTGCTGCCCATTTTCTGATTCAGATTAGAGGAGTGGTATGACGAGCGAATGTTGATACTGCCGCAGCATTAAGATGGAACAAACATGTTTCTAGCTGCTTTACCAAGTGAGAACTTGTTTCATGGATGTTTTGAAACTTTCAGTGTAACTATAAAGGGATAAAACGTCTGACAGGTTATTATTTAATACAGTTCTACTCCGTAAGAAGAAGAGTACTGGATAATTCAGGAAAATTCTGTAATAGAAAAATAATGAACCTCAGGGCGGTATGCGTGACGCCGCTTCAGCACGTCACTCTTTGATTTGAATAAAACACAATGCCTTTGATGTCAAACATTTCTTGCACAACAAAATCACAGACCGCTGTGAGGAACACAAAGCTGCTGCATCCGCTGCGACCAACACTGACATCGTGTCAACAAGAAGCTGGTCTGGGTGTTCAATCCATTATTTTTGCTTTAAAAGGAACTGGCAGGACTGCAAATGCCTTAACCAGATGTCCGTTCCTGCTAGAAAGATGTGATCTCACTACAGGCAGCACAACACATGCAGTAGAATAAGTCACTTTTTTTTTATTGAGTAAAAATTCAAGATGAACATGTGCAGACTAAAACCAGTGTAACAAATTCACCACGATCGAGGAAACTGAAACGTCTGCATCACGCTGTAAAAAAATATGGTCTATTCCACCTGTAGGGCAAATGTCCTCTGTAAATATACGAATATTCAAAAGTCTTAAGGTCGTTCCTGAACATTTAACATTTAAATTAGTGACAGCCCAACGTCCCGAGCCCGACTGTTCAACAAAAGGCTGCTTTTATAAATCAAAGCATTCTCTTTAATACATTAGCATTGATCTCAGTCTTTACACTGTAAATATGTACCAGTCCTTCACTTTACATTTCAACTAAAAGGTCTGCCGAGACAACGTAAAAGAAATACGAATAAAATGTAAAACGAGGGAATATAACGCGGAAAACGCCACGCGGAGCTGTTCGGCGTCAGCGGCGATGGCGGCTGTGGCCCGAGTGGCCGCTGCAGTGTTTGCTCTTGTGCGAGCGCTCGTAGGAGCGCGACCGCTCGCGCCGGTCTCTGTGGTGGCCGCCGCTCCCGCTGCCGCGCTCGTGTCGGTGCTTTTTAGATGTCAGGTCGGCGGAGGTACGGTCGCGCTCCCTCTCGCGCTCCCGCTCGCGCTCCCGGTCTCTCGGCTTGCTGCCGGATCGCGAGCGCTTCCTCTTGTGTCCGTGGCGAGAGTGGAGCTTCAGGTCGTCCGAGCGCTGTTTGCCTTTGAGGTGCGGCAGGAGAGGAGACGGGGCGGCATGGTTGGAATGTCGCCGTGGAGACGGGCTGCGGCTGTGAGAGCGGCTGCGCGAGCGCGAGCTGTATGTACCCGAGCGACTGCGCCTGCTGTTGTAGCTGATGGAGAAAGAGAGAAAAGTCTTCTTAAATATAGACACAAAGACAAAACTCGTAAATAATATCAAATCTTACAACTTAACTAAATTACTTAATAAGCATCACTATACTGGGAGGAGCAATATGACCTGACCGGACATCATACATGTAAATAAATGGATGTGCGCATGGACTCAGGTGTGTGATGCTTCACGTGCGAAGTGTTGTGCTGCAGTAAAAACGGCACTCACTGTCGTCTCGGAGAGCGTGATCTGGACCGTGAGCGTGTTCTCGAGCGAGAGCGGCTCCCGCTCCGACTGTTCCGGCCGAGTTTACTTTCCTTCCGGAGCCTGAGCCAGAACAAACCGTACATCATTTTCAATGTACTGAATGTACTTACTAAGAGACAAGTGACCCACGCGACACCCTGAACACACACACTCACCCGTTGTGAGGACTCTTGGAGCCCTGTGCCCGATCTTCAGCTTCCTTCTTCACCACTTTGAGCAGCTGAGGGTTTGGAGATTTCTCGTCCGCCTTCATCAAGTTCGGAGAACCTGCAGGATCGACACAAACGCAACGTCAGCACTCCGGCAAAGCTGAAGACACGCTGGAAAAACGTAGGTCTCGTTGCCCGTACCTGGTTTAGACGCAGGAGAAAAGCCTCCGAGTGTGGAGAGTGCAGGAGTTCCGTCCGGGTTCAGCCCTTTGGCCTTCAGCTTCGCCTCCTGTAGAGACACCTTCCTCTTCTCCACCTCCCTCTCCAGGAGCTCGTAGTTTGGCTGAGAGCAGAACACAAACAGGACGTGAGCACAAAGAGTCGACTCGACTCCTTTATGAACGTCAAGGTCAGGCCATAATGGACTAAGAGGCAGTGTGTACCTTCTTTCTCGTGTACAGCTTCAGAGTAGTGATACAGATGTCCTTGATCTCCTCCTCTGTGGCTCCAAACAGGAGATACCAGTGCGGCCGCGTTGGAAGAGGAATCTGAAATGGACCGAGTGAAAGAGTGCCACAATTACCATGTGCATGTTACATTATGTACTCTTTCCTTACATGCCTTTTATTATTCTGTACATTCTGCAACCAATTCTTCATTTCTGTTTTATGCAGTCTGCTTTAATGCATTATAAATAAATCAATCGATTAAAATCATGAGGTCATATCGGTTTCACCGAACAAGCCATCTAATTTTAATGAATAAATTTTAATAGACTTCCCTTCATGTTAAAAACAAATGACTGCAAATGAGAAACACCTCAACCCCAACCCAGACCCCTTCCTCTGGTAAACCAGGGCTGAACGTCCTGCATTTGCATATTGAAACTAGTGTTATTGTGGCATCGACTCCATTCGACTCCATTTGTGCAGTGTTTTTAACAACAGGCAGCTCTACAGAAACCAGAACATCGATCGGCAACGAGGAAAAACTGAGACGACTCTGACTCAAAGAACCCTTCAGCTCTCGGGTACAAATCTACAGCATCCAGGTGAACTATTTAGCGCCTCCATTTCTTCAAAGGGCGCAAATTATAAATGACAAATTATAGCGCAACAGCCCTCTGGGTAAAACTAAAAAGAAAGCAACGGCGTCACGAGCTGTATGAAACAAATCCGAACGACGGACTACCTGAAGAGCTCGAGCTGCGAGGTAAATGCAGGCACAGGCGATGGTCTCGGCTTGAAACCGCACGAACACGTTGGTCCGCAGGCTGTCGTTCATGTAGTTCCTGCAACACAAAAGGTGAAGCACAACATTGCAGACGTCTCCCTGAGCTCCAGCCTATGACAGCCCCCATATCCCTCTTCCCATGATGCAGTGCGTTCATGACGCGTTAAAGGAGACTCGTGTTTAGCTTTGTCCATTCCCTCCCTCTTTAATCTCTGTCTCTCTCACTCCTGACTGCCTGAACATGAACACAGGGCAGTTGTTTTTTTTTGTTTTTTTTATAAAAACACAGACATGCAGAACAGATGAGAGCGTGTTCACACTGGAATGGTTCACTTGACTCAAAAAAAAAAAGTTCCGATTTACTCCCTGCGCATGCAAAGAGCTTTTAAAGAAATATGATCACAGGGGTTTCATGCAAATCAGGTAATTTAACTATAAGCCACGAGGCAAGCGTCAAATCCCATCCGTTCATCGCCTGACACTCGCGACACGTCGGATATCACGTCACCTGCAACGACGGGTCAAGCTACCTTTTGGCAAATGCAAATGATGAGGCTGATGATGTGAAATGGGGAAACAGAAGGAGCTGGTAGCTGAGCATCAGGACACAGATATCATGATCTCATGCAACTCGACACGCGACGGCATGCACCGAAGGGAGACGAAAGCCAAAGGCACGGCTAAGACAGCAGCAGCTACCCGAATTACGGACCAACAAGCCTCTCCTGCGACTCACACCTGACTACCAGACAGAACACAGGTCGAAATAGACAAGGATTACAATATGCTCCGAACACACTAAGGATTGCCGCATGGCGATCTGATTTTATCCTCAGGAGCTGCTCATGAACATTAGAAATAACCACCAAATGAGCAATAAGGACAACTGGCACCAGATTAACTTGCAGGCTATTCTATTTACAGGAAAACTTCACCCTGAAACATTTTAAATATATTTGTATGGAACGACTTTGGTTCTGGTGCTAATTTGTTGCTCGGTGTGCACGCGCAAGTACAAATAATACAAAAAAAAACCTTAAATACAGGAGATAACTGCTATCTTTTCTTAATTGTTAGCTCCTATAAACTCTCCATTTTCCACTGATTCACACATCGACAACGCAAAGAAATAATGGAGGTATTGGTGCAAACTCTGGTCTGAAAGCCTCAATGCAATACAGCTACTAATTACGGCAGAGACTTCCCTCGCTAGGTGTCCATCTAGGTCATGGCTAGCAACTACAAATAAAGTTGACGCTCCAGCAGCTGACCTGTGAACAGCATGTACTCAGAGGAGGTGAAAAGGCGGGACAGACTAGAGTGCCACCGCAGCGCTCCCTTTAGGTACAGATGAAAATCCCTCGCACCACTATCGGCTGGTAGCTGAACAGCATCGTGGGGAACGTAGGAAGCCGTTAACCAAAGTGAAAGTAGGTCAACATGTCGGTGAAGGATGTTAACGTGATAAATATATGGATTCCAGATTTAAGGCCTAAATGTTTATAAGATGTGGAGCTCACGCCACAAGCCAAAAAGGAAATGGATCCTTGGAGCTGGATGATCCCTGGAAGACACATTTCTAGAAACCACATCAGTGTGAACACACACAATACATAGGCACATTTAACTATCAAAAAATAAAATAAAATAAAGAACTAAACAAAAACCCAAAAAACAAACAAAACCCCCCCAAACCCACTGTTCAATACCTACGTGCTTGGCTGGTACACTTCAGTTATATAGGAGGAATTTACACTAAATAAAGGGACCAAAAAACCAAAAAAAAAATCAATCTTGTAGCAAAACAAAAAAATACAAATCCTTTTGGACAACCCCAAGAAAACAAGATGATGCTGCCAGATGGAAAAGGCCCCCTTCAGTGATTCTCGGGCAGAGAGCTCTCACTGGATTGGCTGTCTCGAGACGGGCAGCCAATGGGGGGGCAGATTCCTGGGGTCATGTGGTTGGAGGAGCAGAGTTCAGAGGTTCTTTATGACACTTACCATCATGGACTACCCTTTAATCAAAGAGTAGAGAGAAAGGACAAAGTTAAACTGAGATCTCCGTTTGAGTGTTATGAAATTACAGAGAACAATTTGTGGGGAAATAAAAGGAAAACAAAAAGACATGTCTGAGAGAAGACAATTCCATCATCAGGTATAAGGAAAGGAGTTCATTTATTTAAAAAAAAAAAAAAAAAAGTGCTGAGCACAGTGTTTAGTGCTTACTACAAAATGAGCTCCTATTAACGTGCAGTTATATACTCACCAAGCTGTCTGGACCAGCGTTTGGTTCTTCTCACACTCGAGGACCTGCAGGTACATGACGATGATCTGAAAGCGGACGACAGCACAGGTTACGCCACAGCAAGGAGCGGCGTGAAGGCACAGGTGTGCCGACCACAAGTGCATCAGACCCTGACCTGATTTACGTCAATGTGGAGAATGTGGGCATGCACTGACGTCTACGTGTCAACTGTTACGTCTGTGTGTTTTGTATAAAGTTTTCAAATGCAGCTGCTGAGGTTCTACGCTGCACGCAATTTTAGCATCTTCCTGCTCTAGCGACTGCAACAGTCCACAGCGGACTCGATCGCCTGACAACTGTTGGGTCGTGTGTATGAGAGCAGAGTGATGAGGAACAACTGAGAAAGCGTGAGGCGTGTGATGCGGGACTCACCTTGTGCGGATGCTTGACGTGGACACAGAAACCCAGCTCCTTCAGCACACGTCGCTCAGCTTTGATCACCTGGTTTTTCGTGTTTATGTAGTTCTGATCAAGTATCAATGGGCTTGCACTCCTGATCAATAAAGGAATGAAAATACGGTTGTTTTCCCCAACCCAATTATGTCTCAAGAAATGCCAGAGTGCCTTTTTGTTTGTTTCAGTTTAGACAAAGCAAAAACAAAACAAAAGCAGCTTTTTCCCCTTTCCAACCAACTAAAGGCAACAGGCCCATTTGCTTTTTTTCCCCCCTCTCTTTTGAGTCCTGTAATTTCAGTAGAAGACTGTTAGTCCTACCACAAGTGACCGTGACGCAAAGAGCAAGACACAAATTTCCTCGTACATCACAGCTTTAGCAAAAACAGCACACCTCTGAAGCCCTGTAACACTATAAAGGAGAGACATTTCTACCAGAAGACACAAAGAAAAAAAAAAAAAAAAAAGCCATTTAGACATAATTCCAGCCCTTCAGCAACAGTGAATAAAACTTTACCCAGGACTTGGAGCTATTTTCCCGCATCTGGAAAATAGCTCCAAAGTGTCCACAGAGATAAAACACTCATATGTGACAATGAACAGGAATGAAATTATAAAACTGTATCATGAAACCTACTTCTCTACCTATGTCAAATTTGTAGGAGTCCTAACAAGCCCTAAAGAATCTTCATAAGAAGGAAAGATGAGATATGCGACAGAACTAATGTGCATGACAAAGAGCTACACACATATGTGTGTGTGTGTGTTATATATATATGAATGTGTAAATTATCTAAACAGGCATAGGGCGGACTTCTTGTAAGATAAACAAAATCAAGCATGGCGCTAAAACACTGTAGAGGCTCGCAGTGATCAAACTGAACTGGTGGCTACAGAACATGTTTGGACAAATACAATTTAAAATAAATATATTTCACTGTGAACAAGGGTTAAATTTGGACTAAAGACAAGTTTGAGAAAAATGTAATGATTAATATAATGACATTGTTAATGATGAACGGTAATGTTATTACAAGCTACAATAACATTATTACTGTCCTTAAGAGAATAAATATAAATGATCACCGTTAGTGCTATGATTATTATGCAAAGTGCTTTAAACGAGCATTATGCACATCCTTAGCAGAATCTAAAAACTGATGAAAGTGTTAATGATGTCAGAAGCCCTGCATGGATGCACTGCTCCTGACCATGAACTCAAGAATAACTAATAAGCCACTGATTTAATAAGATGCCAGTGCAAAGTGTTCAGACAGTGGTGGTAATCAACAGCTCGAGTGGAACATAAATGAATGCCCCTGATCTGATCTAAGGTGTGTTTTCTGTGAAAGCTGTGATATCTGAGGTGTTTCTCGGTCTGTCTCGCTGCTACCAAGACAGCATCATCACCTGCGTTAGAGACCACAAGCTTAAACTGAGCTACAGGAGTGAGCCAGACGCTGTGGGACCAGCGGCCAACCTTTTGTGGTCCCCGAGTCTCCCAGTGAGCGCGTTCAGAGCACTGGCGCCTCCCAGGGGAGCGGGGGGAGAGCCACGCCTCACTCGCACTGTTGCCATGCCGACTGCTTCAGCTCTACGTACCATTCCACATCACCCAGGCTTTGGTAAATGTAGCTGGTCGCTGTTAGTTGGTTGCAAGGGAAAAGAGAATTCAAGTTAATACCACAGTCTTTATTCAACTGAACAGCCCTATCACCCCCCCCCCTCCCCTTATCAAGGTATCTACAAATCCAATTATTCATTAATCCAATCCTCTGTTAAATGTTATGACTAAATGGTTAGGATGCATTTTTTTTTTTTTTTACGTGTGCAGGTAAGCAGACGATTATCTTGCTCTTACTACCATTTATGACAGATGATGAAACTGAAAAGCCTTAAAATGGTTTAGAGTACAGAAATCAAACAAAAAGGCACTCAAATTGGCACGTTATTTAAAAAAAAGAAAAAAAAAAGAAAAGAAAAGTAAATTAACAGCAGCACAGAGACTAATCACAGTTAGCAGGTTTAAAGTATACCTGATTCTCTTATGTAAAGTGATGATGTTACATGTTAAACAAAGACAACTCAGTCGAGGTGAAAGGTTTTGCTGGCACGAAGAAAACAAACAGGAACAGTTACAGGAAAACAGTGAGAGTGCGACTGCATGCTTACCTTTTTCCTCTGATCTGCCTCAAATGATGAAAGACGTTGATCACGTCCCTTATTCGACGTGGGGCTTCTTCGATCTTTGAGGCCAGATTGACACAGGCCATGGCTACAATCTGGACAGAGAAAAAGCGAGGCGAGATTGCACCGTGAGCATCACACACTTGTTACGCAGCCAGACAACATGTGTAGTTTAGTGAACGTCTGAAGTAATCGTGTGGACCGGTAGGACATGTTGCAAAGCCTGCTTTGGTTCATGGTTGTTTAGCCACAAAAAATGTGAAAAAGGAAATACCATACATGTATTACAAAAGATAAAGTTGAAGCTTTTCATTACAAGAAAACATTAAAGGTGTAACTGCTGATTTTTTTTTTTTTTTTATCTCCTACTAGTACAAATAACCTGAAACGTTAGACCTAATCTTGACATGTGGGGGGAAAAAGGACTAATTTTACTTAATGTGGCTTTAATATGGAATTTCTCTCCATATGGAGACTTTAAGTGTTTAGTAAAAACGAACTCGGTTACTGAAGTAAATATTTTAAGTACATATTCTTAGTATTAACAATTGATTACAAATAGAACTAAGTTTGGACTTCACAACATGGCCGCCAGAATGAACGTTGTGGTTACGCACGCGCGCGCACACGCACGAGCGCACGGCCTAGTTAGCTAAAAACAAGGGGAAAATTCAGGTTAACTCAAACTTACCTCAAAACTGTGTTTCACAAATGACTTCGAGTAAAAAAATCGATGAAACAGCACTTGCCCGGTTGCCATTGCCACCTGTAAAATATAAAACAATCCAAATTGATTTTCCTCAAGAATTAGCCGAACGCTTCCACGTCCGCCATTTTGTTTTTGTCCAGTCAAGGTAGATAGCTAGCTAGCTAGTTAGCCCAATTAAAAGCCGCCATTCTTACAGAACAAGTTATCATTATCAAGTAGAAAATGTATGTACATTTAGTTGAACGCTCAACACGCAGTGAAAACCTCTAAACTGGCACCTTTTATATATATAAATGACATTTCAACGTATCAAGCTAATAATCCACGTTAACTAGCTTGTTGGCTGCGTTGTTTTCCCCCCCTACCCGTATTCATTCAGGTCCCGCCTTCTACCCTGGGATTGGTTTAGCTCTCACGCGTCAGAGACAGCTGTGGCTTCTTCTCTGTCTGATTTGTGGTTCTACCCGTTGAGTAAACTGTGGTAGCCAATCAAAAACGAAGGAGGCAGCCTTGCCGGAAAACAGGTGAGCTGTCCTTTCTCAGCTAAGCAATGGAGGTTCTTCAACGCACCGACATATTACATTTGACTCGAAAACAGATACGTTGTCGAACATATCTAGACACGTACTAAGCAACTGTGATATACCTGTGGTAAACGTAGAAGTATCCCGGCTGATTGTATGAGTTCGCAGCCGAGAATACGGAGGTCGGTTTCGGTGTGCAGGTCCAGGCCGTCGAGCATAGACGGAGTCGGGGACAGCTTTTCCTCTGGAATTAACGAGTTATCTATAGTCAGGAAGACTTCAGAATAAACCTTATCTCCTATAAGAATGCCCTCGTTGGTCGTAGCGCTGTTCGGCGCGGTCGGGACCGGAGCTGTCGCCATTGTCGCCTCCATCGAAGTACAAGCCGAACCCGGTCACCGAAAATACAAAGAACTGCTCGGGTAAGAACGGAAGTGTGACGCGCTCGCGACGTACACTCGCCTGCCGCATAACACAGAAACTCACTGTTGTAGATAAACCTCCGCGTTCCAGTCCTGACAACAAATAGGCCCCGTTTTGTGCTCACGTTATGTGGAACGGATAAAATTCAGAACAACATTGCAGCATTATCGGGTATTGTGCGTGTCGTGTAAAATTAACAAATATTACTTTTTAACTACAGCTGTTGTCCCTTCTTAATACGGAAGTTCCGATGACGTCGATTCCAGGAACGCGAGAGTTCTTAGGTTGACCGTAGCACCATTCGAAAGTTCTTGTAACCATCCGCCTAAACGTCACCACGTATACTACCGTACTAAACAGTATGCAAAAACAACAGTCGACACACAGAGGCGTACTATCCTGTCATACTACTCAGCATGTTAGTATACAATTACAGTAACTGACCTATCCCATGATTATGTGGTACATTTTGTTCTGTCAGACATTCAGACACGCCAGATTGTGGAAAGCATTGCACAATATAGCTCTTTAATTTCGTATAGTACAACAAATTATAGATTTATCTGTTAAAAATGGCTTAAACATGAGTAGACAGTTAAATTCAATCACCACAACAAAGCAGTCCGGTCCAACAGCTTTAATGTTACACGGGATCTCAGTCAACTGGTGTCCATGTTGGTCTCTCGTTACCAAACACTCTCAGTAACCGTGTAGCTTGGAGTATGGGATCTCAGCGGAGGTTTCCTGTGTTCCTGGAGCATTTTAAGTGATCCGTACTGCTTGTGAGTTCTGGCCAGGTCTTCAGCCGTCTCCCTCCACTTCGTCTTAATGGAGGGATCTGCACCTCTCTCCAGCAAAACACTCAGAACCTGTCGAATAAAGTTTAGATATTGATATATCATATGACAGACACTGAGAACAATGACACACATTTGTATTCATTCTGTCATATCTTTGGTGTCTGAGGTTTGCTTCTTTAGTTTCTGTAAATATCCACCTCAAACCACATCCATCCGGCTTGCTGATGACTTACCGTCATCTATAAACATGAACAGAACAGTTTAGCTGAACATTGTGTTCTTAATTTGGCTGTGTCAGTTTTTATTTTCATCGTAGCCCAGACAACAGGTAGAATTTTTTTAAATTTACAACAAAAAAACACTAAGATTTATAAGTACTGGGCATCTTTGATATTTTACAAAACCGTATCTTAATACTGTCATTTGAAACAAGTATTATGACATTACAACAGTTCAGGATATTACCCCCAATTCCAACAGAGCTCAAGATTTCTAATCGGTTCCTGCTCTCCACTGCTATAAACACACGTCCTTCGCTTCATCCTTGCAAGGTTTTACAATCCTCTCAAGTTCAGAACTGGTTTCCTTGACTCAGTGTTCTACCCATTTTGCTATGCCGTATTTGACTGCTCTTCGAATGGCCATTTTTGATGATTTGTACCACTACTATCATTGACCATTGGCTGACTAAAGGATGGGTTATGTTTCAATAAATCCTGCACGTCGACCCTCTCTCTTTCTTCTGAGGCTGCATTCGGTGCATAAAGGACTTTGGTTGACTTTTTAGCGCTATTAACCTCATAACTTCAGTACAAGGAAGTACTGAATATTACATGGATAAGGAATTACCATGACTGAGTGGCAACAACAGTTATCTTTTCGAATGCTTAACCATTAGTGATTATTTTGTCTATAAACAAGATCATATCAAGTATTTTGATTCGTAGTGCGACAGACACAGCAGTGTGAAGCCCACGTGGTGACTTGTGAGAGAAAACGCCACCTTGCAGTGTCCTCTCTCTGTGGCCAGGTGCAGAGGGGTCTTCCCCAGCCTTTCAGTGGCCTCCACATCCGCTCCATAATGCAGCAGGAGCTTCGCCGCTTCAGCGTTGTCCTTTAGTGTGGAGTAATGCAGCGGGGTCATGTAAAGGCTGTCCCTGTCCTCCAGCCCAGCCCCGTTCAGGATGAGGAGGTGGAGAACAGCTCTGGAGCCACTGAGGGCGGCCAGGTGCAGCGGAGCGGCCTGATCCCTGTCCCTCACACACACCTTCGCCCCAGCGGCTAACAGGTGCTGCAGGATCTGGAAGAGAGGAAAGCGAGAACAAACTGAAAAATGGTGGATGATGGAAAGAGGACAGATCAAATGGTGCTAAGAAGATGGGAACGGTGCCTCGTGAGTCACAAGTGCAAATGCCATCTGTTGCTCTGTGTGCACTTGGCTTGACGCACTGACAGCATGGAGAAAGCCAAAGGGCAAAGAGACCTTGAGTGTACACTCAGTACTTGGCAGTGACGCTTTTGGTACAAACAGAAAGCTGGAAAATAACGTGGACTCATTTTTGGAGTATTTTTAGATACACGGATATCATTAAAGCACTATGAAATCACCCATGGTGTTCCTCAAGCTTCTCTTTGTTTTTGTTACCTTTTGTTAGAAAAAGGTTTAGTGGCATTTTCATTTATTTACCAATTTATTTCCTTCTGGACAGCTGTCGGTTTTGGAGGATAAAAGCTAACGTCACTTCTCTGACGCTGGCCACTGCATCTTTCTTTATCTCCTGCAACTTCACAAGAAAGCTAAACATACTTGGAGGAGAGCGGTACCAGCTCTAATGGAATGTATTTTTAACACACAGAATTGGCTTGCGTCTCTTCAGCTGACCAGACATGGGGGTCATTATTTATTTTTCTAAACCCTATCCTGAAATCACCTTCTTCTCAGAGGAGCAGGCGCACAGGTGCAGCGCCGTTCGTCCGTTAGAGCCTCGGAGATTAGCGTCAGCTCCACGATGAAGCAGGAGCCTGACGGCTGCCTCGTTACCGACCATGACAGCCAGCTGCAGGGGACTCGTGCCCACTCCGCTGGGCCCTTCCAACTCTGCCCCGTTATCCAGCAGCAGCTCGGCCACATCGCCCCAACCCCCGAACACGGCCCAGTGCAGTGGCGTCCACCTGCGCGAGTCCAGCACATCAGGTGATGCCAGGTGTTGTAGCAGCGTCCGCGCCGTGCTCAGGTGCCCACCAGCTGCAGCCAGGTGGAGGGGCGTTTGGCCGCAACAGGACCGTGCCTCGTGGGTCGCTCCCTTCTGGAGGAGGTACTCGGTGGCGTCTTTCTTGCCTCCCATGCAGGAGCGGTGCAAGGGGGTGCAGCCAAAGAGATCCGAGCAGTTCACGTCCAATTTGCTGGCGTGAAGCAAGAACCTGAGCAGTGCAATGTGTCCTCTGTAAGCAGCATGGTGGATGGCCGTCCAGCCGCGAGGATCTCTAGAATACAAAATGCCAACAATTTAATAATGCATTGTTTTAAAGTGTTAGGAGTTCCACAAGGTTCCATCCTGGGACTTGCCTACTTTTTTTTTTTTATCTCATGGCAAAAAAACGTAATAGGTCTTTATAGTTAAACTAACCACCTACAGTTCAATAAGGTTATTATGAGCCAATTGATTAGTTCCTGTTTATCAAGATTATTCCCTGTTTAATCAGGATCAGCAAAGAACAGAATTATTGGGTATTTTTTTTATTACGGTTTAATGAACTCTTCAATTTTATTATTCTTTCATTATCTTATTCCTATGTATCACTTTTAAACTATCCATTTAATTTTTTGATCATTCTGAGCAGGACTATATATCGTACAGCATGTCCAAGTCTCTTCCAAAACCTGGCCATTTTATTTCTCTTACAAGGCAAGATCTCACTGCATATATAAATTACAAGCACTTGCTAAATAAGCCAAATGTTATGCATTAGCAGTGTTGCCAGATCTGCAGTTCTCCTGTGTGTGTGTGTGTGTGTGTGTGTGTGTGTGTGTGGGCTTGGAGGTTTCTTATACACTAAATTAATTACCTAAAAGTTTTGGAAGCCAAATAAGTCAATGCTACTTTATTAAAAGATCATGTCACTTTGTAAACATTACACAGTAATTGTAATTGATTACCATGAATTTAGAGTTACTACAGCGTTTGGGATCGTCAGATTATAGTTTTTGGTATTAGACTAATTTTATTGTAAACCGAGTTGATTTTTGGGCAAAACATCAGCATGTTTTTCATTCTACCACAAAGTCAAAGGTCTAGACGACTGACGGGCAGTTAGCAGGGACGCCGCAGTCCACCAGGGCCTTCACGTGCTCCACACGTCCGTCCCAGGCGGCGTAATGCAGCTTGTGCTCGTCCAGCCGAGAGTGCTGCGCTCGGGGACGACTGTGGAGCCTCCACTGCCTCGGCCTGACGGCAGAACCGACGGCTGTGTGACTCTTCCTCTCTACAGCACGCAGTGACACCAGGTCATGGAGCTCTATCCACTTCCACTGCAGCTCAGGCCCAGTGAACGCCATGACACCAACACACCCTGCAAAAACACACGAGAAGCGGTGGGTTCTGGGGTTCTACGTTCTCATGGGGATTCAAATCCAGACAGGAATATAGGATCCGGTCAAATGTAAAGCGAGAATAATTTTAACATTACGTCGTGACATCTAGAGCTCGACAATGATCTTGGGAATGTGGATCCAGTAAAGCCGCTCTCACGATAAGCCAATGGCAAGCTCTTTTTATGCGGCTACTAAATGTAAAATGCATGTTGGTGGATGAGATTAATCAAGCCATGAGAGTGTTGAGTGACCAGGATCCAGCAGGGGGCGATGAACGGTAGAGAGACCTGTAGATCACCCACATGTGGCTGCTCTGATTCACATTTAATAAAGAAATTAGAGTTAAATCTCCAGGTTAACATAAATCACATAACAACCTTTATGTAATGTGTAATGTCATTGGCCTAACCGCGCCAACAGCTTGGTCTCATAAGTCTTCATGTGAGAGCTGGGCAGATTCCAGCGATCTGTCTCACACCATCTATTCTCTAACCCAACCCTGACACACCGCCCCAGCGGACCGGCTGCCATGACTTCTTGAAGCGAGCGCTGCTCATGTTCCTGGCGTAGTTCCACCTCATTACTCAGAACTTTCACACGACTGCATTAAATGGATATCAGGGTTTGTATTCGTCCCACTTCACACATTTGTATTGGCCAAGCTCTTTGAAGCAGTCGTACAAGCTGCCATAAAGGGTACGTTATGTCTAAATGCGTTATACTTTCAGTCATATTTGAGTTGAGCGTCACGTCAAATAGACTCAAAATCATGGCTGTATAGTGGTAGGTTGTGTTGTAACTTGTTTTCACCAGCTCATTAATATTCAGTATACCACAGATTCTGGATTCTGACTGGTCAGAAGTCAGACGTTCTGTAACAACAGCTCGGACAACTGGTTATCGTTTCTATAGTAACAACCTGTCCGGGGACGTACAGCAGACGCCCCGCATAAAAGCGCTTGTGATTCACATGCATGGAAGGAGTCTCCAGCGTCAGCGGTCAGAGGTAAATCTGCGACTTTACGTGTTGCGACATCTTCAGGACCGAGGCGTTTACGCTCGCTTGCGGTTTCTCAGGAGCGCGACAAGCTGCGGCTTTGTCTTATTCACTTCTAAAGAGAGAAATAAAGCGGCTTTGTTATGGAAGGAGCCGTTCAGAATCGGAGAAAACAAACTGTTCTTTATGCACTCGAGACTCGGGAACAAGAATTGTTCTAAAATATATGCTAGCTAGGGTTACCTCAGTCTTCTCGGTTTGCGGTGCGTCATGACGCTAGAACATGGATCTGTAGATGTCTTGGAAGGTAGAGAAATAGAGTGATTTTGCTTTAGAAGTGCTTCTGTAAAGCCTGAAATGAGGAAACCTCACTTACTAACAATTTCTTAGTGTTACTTCAGGCTCGTTACAATCTAAAAAAAGCGCTAACGTGAATTATTATTACAATCTAACTAACAGTAATGTGAGTGATGTAAAAGAGAATGGGTTTTTTTTTTATCACTGTTGTATTTATAAAGCATTAACGCATCTAAGAGTACACAGAGTACAATATTACACAGTACCCCTTCTCTCTGTGTGTGTGTGTGTGTGTGTGTGTGTGTGTGTGTGTGAGCCAAGTGAGGCTGTGCTCTGTGGGGGATGTGGAGGCGTGAACGGTCTGTCATGGAGTGGGAGTTTGGGAGTGTGTGGGTGGGACAACAGCCAATCCACCATCCCTGTGCGCCGTGCTTTTTTATTTTTAAACCATATCTACTCCCGTTCCCTAAAATTACCCCCTGCTTCAAAGCATTCACAAAGCATAACGATACGCTGAGGCTAATTAGCACGTCACAGAAGGTCTGAAGTTGAGACCCGGCATTTCAGAGTAATGCAAGACACGTTATTATTGTTTTTTCGGGGGTTTTTTTTTTTTTGGACATACTGCTGAAAGTGTTTTAAAAGAAGATCGCTTGGACCTTGCGCACACCGAAGAGCTCAAAGCAGGTGTTTAATCCACTCCTGATCTAATCAACTCCTCTAAGACAAGGCATCGGGTTCGTCTGCCCAGATAATAAGTCTCCTGAAAGGACAAAAAGAAGCCACCTAAGTTACCTGTTCACAGAGCGCTGTTGTAGGAGGAGTTGTCCATCGTCTGCTCCGTCCCCTCTGTGTGTTCTGCAAGTGCTGGGTGTCGGCGTCCTCTCAAGCACACGCGGCTTCCTCTGCTGCCATGCTGTACGTGTTCTCCGGGTGCCTGCGAGGTTGCTATGGAGAGAGCTGGTTCGTCGGCAGGGACGGATGCGATTACATCGATGGCATGTTAGCAAGAGAAGAGGAGAGAGGAGAGGAGAGGAAGGGAGGGACAGCGAGGCACAAGCACTCACCACGCATGCCTCCTGTTCCTAGGATACATCCTCAGTCAGGTTTAAGTGAATATCCCATAGTGTGTCCTTCACACAATAAAGCAGAACGCTGCAGGAACATAATCAGCGGCAAACCGAAGCGCACCTGACCGTCCCCAGCCCGAAGTCGATCTGTTTGTCCTCCTGCGACGGGACGTGGTTCAATTCTTTTCCATCACAGCAATTTGCCTACGCAAACCTTTTTTTTTTTTTTAAAAGAAAGACACATTATACTTTTTATCCATTTACAGTTACAATCGTCGTCACATGAAGCGTGAACTCTTCTGTCCTGGAAATGTTCCAGCTTTACCGATGACTGCTGCAAAAGCGCTGACACCGGAGACTCCTTCCTTATTCGCGAACGCGCAACCTGATGCATCATCACGGGCCGACGTTAGGTAGCTAGCAAGCTAACAGACTGCAGACGGGATCCTCGTTTCCTCCAGCAGATCCGGTTCATAAATCTAGACTCGTGTATGGCAAGTCCACATAAACGTTGAAGTCATTTCGTTCGTTTAGGACAGAGTCGGAGATCACAAAATACATACAATGAAGACACTATCTTTTAGCTAGTTAGCCAGCTAGCGTAAATGTGATATATGATCAAAAGCTTGTGTTTTAGACCACTAGCTAATGCTAGTCATCTAGCTCACGTATGCTCTGTCCTGTGCTCTGATCCCAAACCAGTTGGCTAAGACGGACTTGCTGGCTAAAATACAAATGCGAGAGGGTTTGCTCGTATATCCACGCCTTGTTAACTGTGGAAAGTTTTTTATTTTTTATTTTATTTTTTTACTTAACACACTTCTGTAATAATGAGGAGAAGGCAATGACCAGGGCAGATAATTATAGATAATTAGTGATAATCAGATGTGCTAATTATAAGCTGAACGTCTGCACTCGCAGCTTTCACGTCACTTTGTGTTCTTCCACGAGTAGCTGATAAATCCCACATCCCACATGCAGCAGATTTAGTGACGTTTAAGTCTTACAGTCCCGACTGTCTTACAGGAAGTGACCCAGGACACCCGTCTTTGTTAGAGGTGCTTAATGTACATGGTGTTGGATTTTGTTTCTATAAAAATGGCTGCTCTGTAAACGCAGGACACATTTATCTTGAAACAGTCCACGATTCCCGGAGAGTTTCCCGACGAGTGTGTCTCAAGGGCCGTTCTCTTAAACGGAAGGTGGAGATTGAAAAACCGAAGATTAATGGATCCATTAATAAAACATTACTCTAATTATCACAGACTTCTCTGAAAAATTATAAAACTGGCACCGCAAATGTAATATGTAGCAAATGGCTTTGGCTCTTACGTTACTGATCAGGAAAAGAAACGGAGTTCTTTAATCACGCGACTGCATTACTTCAGTAGCTAAAGGTGCAGCGTGTAATGTTTACGCTCTTAGACATGTATTAAAAGTAATTTATACCACAGTGCTGTTGAATTCAGGGTTGATTAATTCCAGCTGTGATAACAGCAGCTCCGGGAGGAAATGATGTCGACTGGAGCAGCTTACACTAGATTTTTATAAACGTATTGTTATGTAACGGTTTTGAATTTTATCGAACTTTGAAGGAAGGAGTCTCCAGCGTCAGCGCTTTGTAACAGTCAGAGGTAAAGCTGTGACTAAGTTTTCCGACATCTTCAGGACAGAGGGGTTTATGCTTTGTAGGTAACCAGACAAGCTGTGTTTTTTTTTCCCTTATTAATTTCAAGAGAAACAATGTAAGTGGGGCGGCACGGTGGTGCGGTGGTTAGCACTGTCGCCTCACAGATAGAAGGTCCTGGGTTCGATCCCCTGGCCTTTCTGTGCGGAGTTTGCATGTTCTCCCAGTGCATGCGTGGGTTTCCTCCGGGTGCTCCGGTTTCCTCCCACAG
>JAQQZR010000037.1:1631680-1663574 GCA_030068235.1 Notoglanidium macrostoma | reverse complement strand
GTAAGACAACATGCATGAAGAGGATGATGTGGCCAAAATACTCATTTGCCTAATAATTCTGCACTCCCTGTATATGACTTTTTTTTTAATTATTAATAGTTAATGCTAAATTTTTTGAGTCACAAATTTAGTAATCTCTGTTCCTTAGTAAAGAATAATAAAACTCAGTAATCGTTATTTCAACAGAACATACCTTTTGTGACTGGGCCTTCCATGGCTCTTTGGCTAACAGATGCTTTAAGCTGTATGACATTGCCAGGACACACTGCTTAACCGACTCCTCAGTGGATGCAGTGTTTACGTAGAGGTCATGGGGCAAGTCTGGGTGCTTGGATGACTTTTGCCATGGAAACCATTGGGCTCGGATGCCGATGAGAAGCGGCATGGAGTGGTCCGCCCATGACACCACTGCAGCTGCAAAAACATCCAGCAGGAAACTGGAGCCCTATGCCAGGGGTTGAGAATCTGTTTAGGTTTATCACTAATATGTGGATATTAAAGCATCTAATCATACTATATGCACACACATGAGCAATTCCCGCACTAAACGAATAATGTTTTTATCTAAGCATTTGACTCACTCTCCAGTCGATAAGAGTTACTTGAATTGTGGCTATTGCTTGTTTTTTGCATAGTGGATCTAATATTCCATGTTGTTAATGGCGTGTCCCAAATATTAAGGATAATTCAAATATATTTTAGAACTTGACTAACACAAGCTTTACCTTGGACAGGATTACACTAATTATTGTTATTCTGTACCTCTTTGGCATTATCACAGTGCACAGTAGGTGCTCCATATAGCACTTTCCTGATGTGCCCCATCAACTCCAGAAGCCATTCCATTCTTTTGGGCACACCTAAAGGCAAGTGAAATTAAAGAAATGTGAGAACACTGACCGAGATCACAGTGCAGAACCACTGACTTTCTGTTTCCCTTAGTTTATTTGTCCAGAAGCTACAAACAACCTGTCTTTCACTGTATACTTTTTAATAACTAAAAAATATAGGTTCTATGTAGAATCCTAGGACAGGGGGTTTCTTTTTCACAAAAGCTTCCAAAGACTTCATGTAAAAGCCGCTGAGAAAACTACAAATGTAGAACCAAGGAAGAGCCATTATTTCTTGGAGTGTTCATTCATGGTAACAGTGTCTAATGTCATCCATGCGTTCTCCACTAACTAAATAGTGATTTCTTTAGTGGTGGATGCTTTCCAGTCCAAGCTGCAGACATTCCTGAAGATGTTTCCTCAGCCCTCAGCATTTACAATTAAGAGCTGCTTGTTTGATATGTACAATGCCGCTAGCTATGTAGGAGTTTTAAAAAACTTTCTCTTTACACCATTTTTGCTCTGTAAAAATAGACATCCAGTTACTGCTATGAAAGAATCCCAGAAAACACTACTGAATTTTCTACTGGAGCAGTAAACGTTAAAATGCATTCACAACAAAAACCCTTAGTAGTAATAGTGAACTTTCAGAATATATGGAGTTTCTGTGCACACTATAGTGAAATATTTGGCTTGCCTGTGTTAGGGTTAGAGGCCAAACGTGACTGGTAGAAGCACTGCATTAGCAGCCAGCTGATTTGCTCTGGTTTCCCCTTCTGTAAAATGATACTGATGATATCATTGAGGCCCAGGAGTGGAATTCTGCCTTTTGAGCTTAAGTAAGACAGAATAAAGGTGGTCTTCTCCACATTGGCCTGTAGAGGTCAGCACAGCACAATTAAAGCAGGGTTGTCCAACACACTCTGCTTACTACTCAATGCAAATTTTCCTCCTAATTCAGCTGATACTTGGTAATAGTGAAGAAGTGAAATCAAATGGACAAAAGCTGGGAAAATGCCAAAATGTGTACAAAAATCTAAGACTAAGGGTGGAATGAATAAATGAACACACATTCAATCTACACAAGAGTTATACATATTTTTAAAATAGCCATCTAAAACCGATTTCCACTTAAAATGTATTTATGCCATAATGGTTTAATCTCTACCTCAGTGACTTTGACAATCCTGTCTACCTCGGAGTCGCTCATTTCTGACAAGCAGGAGCAGATCCCTTCATAGAGATTCACCTCATGCGCCTACAGAAAGTTAAACAACAGTCATCAAAATCATGACAAAGGACAATTTTTTACATTCTTTTACATTTTACAACGTACAATATTTTACATTTCTTACAGCCAGGCCATCACTTTGGCAACCGGTGCCTCTGACTGTGTGGTCATACCTGTATGCGATCAGGTAAAAGGTCAAAAATCTTCTCTGTGGTGGAACACAGGGTAGTCCAGCAGTTCTGAGCAGGGTTGGGCAGGGCCATAGCCTTGGCAAGGCCACGCAGGATGGAGAGGCAGAGAGAGAGACGTTGAGCTCGGTGGTCTGGATTAAACTGCTGTACAGCCAAACTCTCCACATACACCTGCAGCTTATCATCTGCTATGTGCTTCATCCAGACACACAGGCATTCATAGAGGAGAGCTCTGGTGCGTTGCTGAACACAGAATACAAATATAAATATAATATATTAATATAAATCATTACTGTATGTGGATATGATTTGCACATATTTTTGATAATATCTTCACAAAAACTTTGCTTATATTCAGTGAAAACTGTTAATGTTAGTGAAAGTACACACACACACACACACACACACACACACACACACACACACGGGCAAATCCACCCCCCAGATTGGTGATGACTAACATGTTAAACTCTTGGCTTCTTGTTCAGTACATATGACTCAGTACTACAGTAAAAATAAAATATGCGTAGTAAAGGGAGTGAGGAACGTAAATCTCCACCATCTGACGATTCGAGACCAGTTACGGACAGGACTAGAAGGGAAAACTAAAACAAAATCACACGGAGGCAGTCAAAGAGGGTAATTTCAAGAAAGGAGTCTCAAGAAAAAATTTGACAAAATGTTTTGCTAAAGGAATGCCTGGCTTAATAATAAAAAAAAAAAAAATAAATGAGTAGCTACTTTAATGCGGATAGATGAAATGCATGTCAGAGCCAATCAGAATCTGTTAGCTAAAGTGGTTGCTCTTTTGTTGAATTTTGAATAAAATCCCGAACAAAAAATGCGCCGCGTTTGAAAAAAAAAAAAAAAAACGGGAAATAAATAAATACAGCTCAAACTGTTTTGATGGGAGTATATATTTTTTTTAAATAAATATATTTTTACGTTTATACAACTTTGTTACAGGAAACTTAAACTCTCAACTTTAATAAATTGGTGAGCATGGATGATTTTCAGTACAAATAATTTGGATTTCACTGTATTCAGTTAAAATGGTTATTTTCAGCCGCTCTGGTCTTTGAGTTAAACAAATTGATTTTCCCTGGTATGCATTACTTAAATGTTTTAAGGCAATTGGTTGTGTAAAAATATTTTAAGGCAAACTTCGTGTTTGAGTACTTTTAGGAAAATACACATGCGGGTGTGATGGTCGGGGTGCACATACTTTTGCACACCCCGTGTAGAGCATTTCAGCTTCCTTGTAAATGACCCGCGCAAAGTGGATCAGACTTCGCGCACAAATTGCTACTTGTTATTTGAGATCTTACCCAATCAGAGCTATATATAAGGACTATAGGGACTGTAAAGCGACAAGCGTCAAGATGTAAACGTATATAGACTGGCAGGCAGCCTTTTCTGTCATTCTCTTAAAATCCTGACAGGATTTTAAATACGAATCACCGTCTCAGCTGATCAGGCTCTTAGAGAGCAAACTCTCACTGGAAGAGATACGCAATCAGATACGGTTACACCATGACAGCAGATCTGATCTAGAGGTGAGAAAAGGGAAGAAAATGACACACATCTTCTCAAGGAAATTCCAGTTTCGTTTATTGTAATTGTACTACATTTGCATATGTATCAGAGAAAAAATACATCTGGAAGACGTTCATATTGAGTACTAATATCAGAGTAACGTCGCTGTGCTCTGTTGCGCTTAGACCCCAGCTGCTCGCAAATGCAGACGTATGATACAAATCTAGATCATTTATACGTCTGACAAAATGTATTGTTTTATTTTCTACATAAACACATTTATAATACTTTTGAACATATCATACAGTCAAAGGAGCTTGATCATGACAAATGATTTTTCACAGTAAATAGTTCCTTGGTTGTAAATCAGTGTTGTTTACGACACACGACGGTGAGTCACGGAGACCGACGATCTCCGTCGTCCATCATCGCGCGAGGAAAAAAAAACATAAACACGGGTCGGGTGTACAGACAGCGCACGATTACATCCAGTGTGTAAGCGGACAAATATTTATACAGCTGTGTATGCGGAATCGCATTTGGAAGAAGAAAAATTAAACATGACATTAAAAATCAAGAAATAAACACCATTTTGGCAACGTGGCCTTGAAGAAGTGTGACATTAGCAAAAGGACATGACATGACTAGCTGATAGTGTGTACATATGGCCAATAGACTAGCCATTTTAAGAAGGACATGTCAACGCATATTATCTATTTATAGGTACGTCTAATGTTGTGGAAACGTCCACGACACACTTACAGAAGCTATCATTTTCCTCAATAAATGAATGACCAGGTATAACATTTTCAGCTCGTTTGTTTAATTGGGTTCTCTTTATCTACTTTTAGGACTTTTATGAAAATCTGATGATGTTTTAGGTCATATTTCTGCAGACATAGAAAATTCTAAAGGGGTCGCAAACTTTCAAGCACCGCTGTAAATGTCTCCTTACGGAAAACCTCGCACCACCTCACCTATTACACATCTGTTTATCATCAGCGGAGGGTGAGCTGTTACTATAGAAACGCATTAATATAAACTGCTACTACTCTCAGAGCGCCTGTTACGGAAAAGTAATCAACACCTACCGACCAATTATATAGAATTAGTTCAACACACAAGTCCAGCTAATACACACAGGTTCCCTAGCTTCCAAAAAAGGGCCGAACTTGAAGCCATTTCTGACAGGGACGCACGTTAGCTTGTTTGGTTTTGTAAGCTTCTGCATGGAAACTTCTGGCTTTCCCCAGAGGAACATCCAGGAGAGCTGTGTTCTCTAAAAAGCACTTCCTACTGACTCATTCTAATCACTAAACAATCTCCGTATAATTTCAGGGAGGTGTTATACACAGCCCAGGACTGTGTGTTAATTTAAAAGGCCAGATGTGAAAATCACAGGAAAAATGATGGAAAAACTGGCGAACGTTACTGAAAGAGTGGATCACGTCAGCTTTGTGAAACTACACTCGAGCAAAAAAAAAAAAAAAAAAAAAAAATCAGGCCAAGGTTGGTTTCGTCAGAAAAGCGTCGAAGTTCAATGTTCAGTCAGCCACTTTATGTTAATACACCTTCTGAGCAGGCTGTCTATCAGGCGTACGACATTAACGCTGAACGCAACAACACTGACATGCTCAAGTTTACCCCGAAAAAATCCATATCACGTTTTGTTGCCGAGAGACACAGAGGGTATTTTTTTTTTTAATAAAGTGTAGCTACGAATTAATATATTTACGAGATCTCGTAATGCTCTTCAGCCCTCCGGGGTCTGCGTATGCTTTCAATAGAAAACACCCTCACGTCAAATTAGCACGGGTTTTATATAATGTTTTAGGTGGATGATGCAAATTTATGATTAACGTGTGGACTGAATGACCAAGCCGATGACCGGACATAAGGCTTTGTTTAAAAGATGTAAAAAAACGAACAGTAAACCTGAACTTTGAGGCTGTAGTTTATTAGCAGCCGTGTGTGTGAGGATTGAAGGATGCAAATTAATGTAAATCTCTACAGTAATAATAATAATAAGTTCTAAAATTTTAAAAAGAACATCACAGAGTTTATAGTTTTTATTGTATTTTTAAACGCAAGACTGAGAAATCGAGAAGGCAACAAGACACACCCGCTTTACAGCATGACACACCCACTTCTGTACATGACAAACCCCTGGAGACAACACCTGGAAGTACTGCCGGAGGTTCCTAACCCAATGGCTAGCCTAACCCTAACCCCTAAACCTAAACCTAACCCTAACCCTCGTCTAATAAAGCTCGCACAGTGTGCAAGATGGCGACTGTGTCGTGTAGTAGGCACATCGTGTAAGCACTGTGCGTCCGCAGTTACACCCACTTGGAGAAATGACTTGAATTAGACCATCACGCCTGCAGGAACCTGGACTGAGTCATTCTGGAGTCACTAACGTTGAGTCACGGCTATACCACCTCCGACTTTTCCACCTGGATTTAATGATACACCTCAGAGTTAGTGTAGCCTGACCTCTTTTGATTTGTTTGTGTGATATCTGTATATATTTTCTTCTCTAGCATGTATGCTTTGCAAGGGATGAAGGCAAACACGAGGGCTTAAAGAGACAAACTAAACAAAGCGGAAAACAGAAACAGTCAAAAAAAAGTACTCATGAAACAAATGGATGGAAACCAATAACGGGGCAAGGGAGGAGACGACGCAAAGCAAAACAAACACAGTGGCGATGTAAATAAACACGGAACAATGCGGACGTGCGCGCCGTAGTGCTGCGATGCGAGACATGACAATGAATTACTTGAGAGTGTGTTGTTTATACGTCCACGTTTCCAATGAACTTCACAAAACTATTCAGTCCTCCAAAAGTATTGGTACGTCATGAAAATGAGAACAGAAGATGCGGACGTGTCTATCTGCTTCCATGAGATGCCGGAGGCATGGCGAAGAATAGCGTGACTTGATAATTGACTTAGTCTGTGGCTTTGAAATATTAGCTCCTGGTTTTAATATATTACAAACAAATCCCTGCGTTAACTCAGTGGCGCCATACTTAAAACTTTTTTATGCCTTGCCAGTTTAAATATATTACATTTAAACAAAAAAGGTGTCGGTGTTGTTTTATTCGGTGTTAATGTCCTCCCGCGAATGACTGACGGTCTGTCGAGACGCCCTGCCTGGTGTGTTGGCGTCAGCAGGAAGTGGCTTCCAACACCCTGAACATTCCGCAACACTTCTGGGGCAGAAGGAAATAACGGGCTGATTTTTTTCCCCACAGAGAGAATGCCCGTGTTCTCATTTGTCCAAGAACGTCCAGCGTCTTCCTGCGGAGCTGAGAGCGTGAGTAATGTAGTGACGGAGGCAGAGACATAGACAGAGCACAGCGGGTTCTCTCTGAGCGCATCAGGCCGGATGTAAATACACCTCGTTACACGGTGTACTTCCTCGGCTTCTAATGAGATAGCAGGAAGTGAGAGTTTTATCAGACTGGAATTTATATACGCCATTAATCGTATAACGTTCATGAACGTTTCTGAAAATAACATTGAACTGAAATACGTTCCCCGCTGTTGTTTACACGAGCGCTAGATCCGGACGCACAAACAACGGACCTGGAAATCATACTGCAGCTCTGTTCGGTAATCCAAGCAGCCATGTAATATATAGACAATATTTACGTAGACCCATCGCAAAACAAAAGACACGCTGGTTACGAGTTCTGCTTTTCACCGCGGGGTATGAATTAAAACCACATCATCATTCATGCTCAAAAGGCATCTTTTTGCATCACGGCTCTTTTGTTTGAGTAACATGGCCAGCTTGAATCTTGTCATCTTCACTCAGTGATCAAAAGGCTAGCAGTGTTTAGAGTTCGGTACAGGATGTTTCTTTCTCTTGAATACTGGTGAACCACATCACATCACTTTTATGTCATCTATTCCAATTATGTGCAAAAAGGCTCCAGGATTTACAAGGAAGCGATTACATCATCCAAACAAAACAGTCCTAACACTAACACTTCCCATAGTTCCTTCTGGACTAGTAGTTTTTAAAAAGAGTTCTTGGCGCTCTCTCCGGCGTCCCCGATGGTACTGACCTACAGGTACGTCGTAGCCTCTCGGTTCTCGCGCTCTTTGGCCTGCGCTACAGCCACGTTGATGCACTGCAGCCATTCCTCCGCGTGCTTCTCGTCCTCTGCCTTCAGCACGTACGTCTTATTGTCCGTGAAGATCTCGAACGCTCGGGGTAGGCCGCGGTCCCGTCGCTTTTTTGCCACCGCCCTCACACTCTGCACTTTGCTTAGCTCGATAGTGTTGTCGTCCAGCTCGTCCTTCTGCGTGAGAGGGCAGAGGAACCAGACGGGGTAAATAATACCGTATCTAGTGTTGCGCGGAGATTCGATTTGACCTAACGGCAACTTAAATTGTAATCAAGCGTATAAAAATGTAATATAAAAATGAAACCTGTTAGACATGCACAAATACAGAAATATAAAAAGCAACAAAATTGCTGGATCCGCATCAACACAGATTTATTTCCAACTGTTTGAATATTATTTCAATGTGTTCAGTAATAGTCTGGCGCCCTTCGTATCCCTGAACCTTCCCGTGACTACACACTGGGCCAAAGTTAACATTATTATTATTATTATTTTTTAAAAAGTTATTTTCAGAGTCTGAGGTTTGGATTCAATCCAAGTGACCAGTCTAAGAGACTAATTACTATAACAGCTTTATAATAAATATAATAACTTTGATAATAGTGAGTTGTCATTTCCCGTAACAAAAAAAATAAATAAAAAATAATAATAATAATAACAATAGACCCAGTGGCTATGCTTCCCAGACCTCACTTTAATCCCCATAAATATATAAATATATGTATCTGTTGACCTTGGAGATCACTAAACCCCGCTCTAGCTCTCTCTTTGCTCTCTGCGAGACGTAGTGGGGGATCTGTTCTGCATTACCTCGTCGTGCTTAACATCCTTGAGTGTACATATTGTTCCTCAAAAGTGCGTCCACAAAGGAAGATCAGTGTAAGAGGCGAAGAACATGAAGGGGAAGTACTGCAAACCACTGCAGGCTAAATTCCAATTCACAATGCTTAAGATCCAATATCTGGTGGAACGTTGGATCGTAAAACGTGGGAACAGAGGCTGGGAAGTGGTTTGTGGGTTATGTTGGCTTGGTGTGCTTTCTCGAAAACTGTCATTTGCTCTATTCTCAGGCTGCCTCACGTTCTCAGCCCTAGCTCTGGAGATAGTTAGATGCAGCTTGCTGTCTGAGAACATTCATGAATAAATCTTTAGAACTTATTGTGAACTGGTGTTCATGCATAGTTGAGGGTAGCAGATCATCCAGACGAAATGACTGGCGAAAAGAGTTAGGACACGTTGGATATTAGGCTCGCAGAAGACATATTACACCTCAACTTCATGGTCTAACGCACACTACATAAACACCGCATGGTTGAACCACTCATATTGCGAAGTCCGTGTTCTTGCGAACTCCTTTCAAATAGCTAGAAGTTGCTAGAAGTGGCCAGACCAATGTTCTGCATATTAATTGAGTTATCGTTATCACAAATTAGGTCACGTGAAGAAGGAAGATGTTCTGAAGACGCTTCAGTGTAATAGAAGTGAATAGAGCTTTGCAGGAACGGAGACGACTAAATTCTAACTTCTTTCTTATACGTAGAGTGACTTCGGAATGCACGACAAACTCACAACGCACATGGATTCCCAACACTCTCCGGAGTCCTGTGCGTTGCACACCGTGCCACGTCGGACGGCACGGCTCATCGGGCTGAACTCGAATAAAGTGATAGGAAAAGTTTGGGGTCGGAGGATAAAAACTCTGCAAACATTGTTAGTGTTAACAAACCGTGTAATTGCAAACCGCAAAGTCAGTTTGCATGCAGAACAGGGCTTGTACGATTTTTCTTTTTCAAATCGCTTCCCTACCAGTTTCTAATCGAACCAGTTTTCCTTTTCGAAATGTATGAAACTGGCCGGGTTCAGTAACATATCCAAACAGAATGGGAAGCAGGACCATGCAACTTGTGCTGAATGAATTTTTCTCATTTCCTTTATCACGCCGACTTTTGGTTTATTTGGCTTTCTAGTCAGTCATGACAAAGGGACCTCAATCCCTTTTTCTCTTTGTTTTCTCGGCGTGCTTTTGATTATCGCTTTTTTTCCCCCCGCAAGCGTGCTTTTTAGTCCAAACTGGAGTGAACCCCACCATCTCTGGCTCGCAGCTCAGTTGTTAAATCGAAATGCATTGTTAAAGCATAGTGGAGACTTCTCCTGTTTTTCATTTTCTACACATTTTTTAGCTACTCCGAATGCTGATTCCCATCTTTCTGCATGACAAATTACGAGTCATGCGTTATGGCGGTCCTGCTTCGGATCCAGGTGTACCCCAGGGGTTAATACTACAGCCTGCATTAGTACATTCAGGCTTCGTGGACCCCCTGGAGGAACGTCTGTCTTTATCGGGAGATGAGCTTTTGGACCGTTCGACTTGGTGTTTCATCACGATTTATTTATGATGAGTAGGTGAAACAAAAACACAGTGTGGTGGTGGGAGGTTAAAGAATGGTGCATAACTGTGTTGTGTCCTGGGAAAACCGTTCCGATGAGCACATCTGGATATTTCGTATTATATATGGTCCTGAAAGAACGACACACTGAACTGAAATATGCTTCTCTTCCGAAACGCAGACGATCACGTTGAAAGATTTCGTTCCAATTACGCCGAAAGACGTCATTTCTTCTATCTGGATTTTTTATTACGTGATTTGAGACACTTTAAAACTGATCTCGTCTCCGTTTTGATGATGACGCGATAGATCATCGTGGACATACGGGCACCCTCTGTCAGCATACACTCCGAATGGAGCAGTACGACGAATTGCTAGAAAACTGCACGTGACCAGACCTCTGTTTTTCCACCATCTTTGCAGGATGAAAACATTTCTATGTAATCTAGATAAAAATGTATTTCTGTTCTTTTCCTGAATTCGGCCTCAGTGACGGGTTCTCACAGACGGCCTCTCAGATCTTCACACTTACCGATTTCCCTTTCCTGAAGAGCAGCTGGTTACCAGCCAGAGTGAAGTAGCGTGTTTTCCAGCGTTTGATGAACTTCCAGCGCACCTGTTTCTCCTTTAACGTGCCCTCGATGAGCGGCTGGCCGTCTTGATTCACCACTGGAAAGACAAAAACGTGTTTGGAAAATGAGAACACGTTCGAGTTTCAAAGGCACATTGTACTGTAGCTGTCTTTTTGTCAACGACATTACACAACTTGCCTGAGACAACAACCGTGGAAAAAGCGCAAACATGGGAGCGGCGTTTCTACTCGACTGTAGTGCCCCATTAAATGCTCGCAGTTGGTTCAGATAATGGTTACCAAAGTCGTTGCAAAATAATGAAACGTGTCATGAAACAACACTGTAAACAGCAACTGAGTCATACGTCGGGTGCAGCCGTGCTGAGACGTTAGTTGACATCCAATCTTCATCACACGACAGACCTGACTGCTCATCAAACCATTTAGTCTCTGACCCCGAGAACCCCTGATCTCAAACCCCGCCGCCATTTAGAGCCTGCCTTCGACCAAATAAGATGTTGTATTTCAGAACAAAATCGCTAATCTAAGTAGAAGTTTTTATATTTGCAGCTTCACAAATTCTGAAGGTTTTTTTTTTTTTTTCCCCTTAAATGCCCGTTTGTGGATCGGGACAGAGATTCAAATCTGAAATCCTGAGCACACTACTGCTCATATTAAACACAGATCTGAGTACTGAATCTTGCTTCAGAGTAAAAGAAAACTGTCAAGGATATCTACGAGTGTGTATCTGAATGTGACCCCGAGGCCAGACTGAGTCAGGACACACTGTCTCCCCGGCGTGTGTTTGCTCGCTCGGTCTTAACCAAGCTGCGAGGCGACAAGGTGCTCTGCCAAGTGCCCTGCTTGGCCAATTCCCGTAAAACAGGAAGCGGGGTTACAGCTCTTCCAGGACGGCACAAAGCACCCTATTGTCTGCATCTTTTTCGACGGCAATGAGGGGAGCAGATGAGAATCTGACGCTCTTTGATATCCCTGTTTACGATTAAGTAAGAGTAATCACTGATGGTTACCAAACGCCGAGAGCCTGCGCTGCCAGAATCCTCCCCCTCAGGTTCTCACACAGAACATTCGAACACTATCTTGTGCCACCGTGCTACGGACGCGCAGCCCTGAATACTTGTTAATATAGAAAAGGTCGTAGAAAGAGGGGGGAAGCTAGGGCTGATGTCACGGGGGAACCAGGGCCAAACCGGGGCCGTTGTGTTCGTCTGTTTGTTGAACAGACCCTATTCATGAGCAGCACAGGGACAATTATCAGGTTAGGAAGATAAGAAACTGCTCGGAAACGCACGAGGCCTGGTGTACTACACTGTCTGCAGGTGAACTCTGTTCAGTAGGGAACTGGCGTAGGAGTCCAGATGCACAAACAACAACATAGAAAGTGCATTTCTCCGCTTGTTGATGCCTCTAAAGCGTATTCTAGACTCTATAGTTTCTGACATTATGCACTTGGTCAAGATTGTTATTGTTTATGGTTATTTCACTCGGAGAAAGTTTCGGAGCAAAACATCACTTTGTAAAGAAGTCGCACTGACGTGAAGCTCGGTGTGTAGTTTGTTTCGGCCAGCTTTCGAGTCTCCTTACACTACACGAGACACTAGAAGAACTTTGTGTTGTGTTTTTCCAAGAATAAGTCGTACTGTATCGAGCACGCATTCATTTAGAGTCGCTTCCTCCAGGGATAAATCGTCCGGAATAAAAGCAGGTCAGCTCAGTGGCATATTTTCAACCGTATCAGGGGTAATATGTGTTATAGTGTCTTATCATTGCGTGCCATATCACACACGTTGTTTTTTCAGCACAGAATACCGCCCCATTATGGCTGTCCTGTAACCACAGCAAACGTGGCATCTGGGTATTTCTGTCTGTGTTGCCTGCAGGACTTGCCCCTGATTCCACCTGTTTAATCTATTCATCTTCATCTCAAATCAGATATTATATTTGGCTTCTGCTTGGTCACACCACCACGTCAGTGATAATTTTTTTTCGATAACAGCACGACACCGCGTGTTTACTCTCTCTTTTCAGACTTAAGACTCTTAAGAAAATAATGGCTGAAGCCAGAAGCAGACTTTCCCTCGTAGTTGTCTGAGAGAGATGAACTTGTCTTGATGGCGTCCATGAACCTCCCAGAGCAAACACGGAGACCGTAACCGACTGTGCATGTCACAGGACACGCGTTACCTCCTAGATCTGCTGCAATTATTAATCCAGGCTGTTCTTCTGGAGGTCAGCGATTGTTTGTATGATTCGTGGAGGTTTTCCAGAAATCCCAGAGTACTGATCGGCTTCACGGCTGATAACCTGAGGGAACACTCCGGCATTCTGATGCCGTTCCAGCAAACCCCTGCTGAGAATATCCTCGGTTTGACTCTTTGGTTTGTGTTTACTGCGACAGGAGCACGACTCTTTCCAGCCACGCATCGCTGATTCCAACCATGTGTATGAAACAGGAACAGGCAGGAAAGCGCAGGATACGGACTGTAAGACGATCCCTATACAGTATGTTCTTATCATATTGTTTTCAATATTTCTAACTTTCTAATGTTGTTTGTTAAACATTGTTGTTATTCTGTAGGTTAAGGTTGATATAGCTTTAATTTTCTACTACTGCATCTGTAATAGGTCCAATCTAAGAATTTTATTGCGCACATGACAACAAAGTTCTTGAATCTGGAAATACATAAAGACGATGCCGTTCATTAAGCTCAGTGTTACACACACACACACACACACACACACACACACACACACACACACACACAAAAAGAAAAAAAAATCCATGAGAAAGACTGTAGCCTCAGCAGAAAATAAGAAAATCTGGCAACCTCCGAGACGGGAACTCCACGTAGGCAACCGCATTAATCCGCATGTGTCAGAAAACCATCTCAAGCACGTGCCAGCTGAATCGGAGTAACTTTCCCTGAGTAAATATTGACATAACTTTTCAACGTAATTCGCCAAATCTGTATTCTACGCATAGTTTTCCTACCACGTCAGAGTTTCAGTGTTTAAAAAAAGCTGTAGAACGAAAGCTTTTTGCTATGAAAGTGCAGCGGTGAAATATTTCTCTCCGTATGTCGATGCGGCCTCGGTCTCAGCGCCGGCCTTGAGGACCATGGCTAGGTGTAGGAAACGAGATATGGTCTCTGTATGGAAGGTGTAGCTGATAAAATAGCAGCAGAGTGAATATATATTTACTCGGTATTTAAATTCAACCCTGCCGTGGTTTACTGAGGGAAATTGTTTGCGCTGTTTAAATGGGAAAATGTCACATTGTGCGCCTGATTAGCGACATATAGAGACGAATATTTCTAGTATGTCAGCAAAATGACTTAAAAAACTCGCTCCAAAAGACTGAGTATTGCATCACTGTAATATTAAATCACATACACTGTATCGTTACTGTATATACGGGAAAAAAAAAACCTCTGATATTATATTCTCGCTTTGTGAAAATGTGCTTATTCTCACAGAGATCTCATTACACGCCTTCCTCCGAACACCGAATCAGGCAAGTTCCTGTAAACCGGCGGACGCGCAGCGCTCAGACCTCCAGCGCACCACACACACTGCGGTGAGACACGGCGAGCCTGCAGCCCAGAGGCTCGTCTACAGCCTAATTCAGAACAGGTGAAGGATAAATACCGCCTCTACGTGACCTCTAAGTTACGGGCGAGTGCAAAGGATTTCATCATTCATGAGTTTTTAGGAAGAAAAGAACTGAAAATATACGTCAATTTCACAAGCCGATAAAAAGGAATCCAGGAATAACTGAATTGAACAAGACAACAATCTCACGCGTAATAATAAACGCAGTATTTAGAGCAGCCAGTTGACCTAATCTGCATGTCTTTGGACTGTGGGAGGAAACCGGAGCACCCGGAGGAAACCCACGCAGGTTTGCAATGATTCAGCTGTGAACGGACTCCATGAAGAGATTGCATTGAATCAACGCGAGCAGGATGAGTTAGTTGCCATGGCTCGGAGATTAACGCTAAGATGGTCGTGTGTTCAAATCCCAGCACCACTAAACTCCCTTGATCACGTAAGACTCTTCAGCTCAGGTGTGTCCTGCACGTGCAATGCGTCCTTATAAATCATGTAACGCCACTTTACCGTAAATTTACAGCATTTTTTTTTATTTTTTTTTACAGCGTACAACGTTAAATCTAACTATAAACGGATAAAGCATGACGTGTGGTTCTTTTACGGGCAGGTTGCTGTGCGGTAATAGGTTTCAGGATATGCATGTACAGGAAAATAATCAACTTTACGGTGACTCTGCTTTCAGTACGAGTGTTTCATACCTCACTCAACTAGATGACGCTACATTTGAACGAGTAAACGGACATTTTTGTGCGCCCAAGATTTGAATTTTTGCGACATCTGTTGCTTTAAATAATAAGCCTAGCCACCTGCAGTGTCCTGCCCTAACAACCAAACACGGTTACCATGTTTTTATCCACGTGTTACACTCTCATGAAACACTGCTGGATTTATCTCTCTGTTAGCTCTGCAGTATAAACGTCTTAAACAGGCGTGACAAATCCAAACAAAAAAACAAAAGCGTCACGCTGGCGCGTGCGTCCCTGATTTCGCGCTGTGAGATTAGTTTTGTCTTTTACGTCCTAATGAATAAAACATGTTGACGCGAGACTCGGATCAGCCCTGTTATTCTCAGACACATGTACAGCGTAAGCCTCAGAGCTCCACAGCAAAACAAGGCCACGAGCGTAATAACTAACGCATGTGTGCGGAGTCACAAAGCGGCGGTCCGTGTCTAAAGGACGGCTCACACGGGGGTTCGATCGGGTGCACCGAGACGCCACCAAGGCTGGGGTTCATGACTCAAGTGCTCGAAATCGGATTTCCTAAGAGCACCACATGACAGACTGTGTGTGGTGTTGATGGAGGAAAATAATCAAGAGCAGGGCGGTGAGACGAAGCACAGTTACTGTCACCACGCGGATGTCGGTTAATTGTCATGTATCAGCACGTCCTGAAGGTTTATCAATCACTGGTCATTGTTTATTAATTAAACAACAGTGCATAGTGCGTACGTTTTATCCATTTATAGCTACATTCTGTTGTAGAACATCTCCGAAACAAGTTAGTACTTACGCTATAGCAGCTATGAACAGAATCAAATCGCCTGTGGTGCGACGTTAAATAAAGAGTGTGCTGCGTGAGCGCCTTCGAGTCTCACGGGCCTGGACGCGCGCCTGCACCGTCTACCCGAGCCGTCCCGCTCCCAAGCCAAGCACGGCGAGTCCAGTGTCTGCTTTTACAGACCTTCAGTAAGCCCTGCAAACATTACACACTTCCTATTAAAACTTCACTACACCCCCGTCCACACACACACACACACACACACACACACACACACACACACACACACACACACACACGTGGATGCCGTCCGACTCACCAAAGCAGCGCTGCGAGATGGTGAGTGCGTGTGAATGATCACACTCGCTTAATGAGAGACTGCGCTGCGGTCGTAAATGGAGCTTTTATTTTTTACCTTGGCACTCTTACCCGATTCGTTTCCTTTATAAACAACGACAATAAAAATAATGTGTGCGGCGCTGACTTGGTCTCGCTCCCCCACTACAGTAACGTTTACTGTCTTTTCAGGGAAGAAAATAAAAGCGGAGCTTTAATTCCGCAGGTTTAAAAAAAAAAAAAAAAACCCTGTGGTTTAAAAGCTTACTGCAGACTTTTACACTACAATAACGGCTGCGGTTACAGAAACACAGGAGAAAAAAAAAACCCGATTAACTCTTAAACTTACGTGATTGGCTAGAGACGTTTTGACCCGAGTCGGAGTTCTGGATAAAGCCCATCCTGCTTTGTCTCTTTTTCCACTCATGTAAAAAACGGAACCCATCTCAGACTTTTTCTTCATCTACGCGTCGTATGTCAAAGCTGTGAGCAAAACGCCTTATCTTGACATTTCCTTTTGGTTCAGGTCCATTAGGTACAGAGTAACCTTGCGGAAATGGAATGGATCAGTCGAAGGGATCAGTTTATGTTTGCGCTTTCTCAGTAACATGCGCAACGAGCTGCTATAACGTAAGCGACACCAGGAACTAACTGGTCTCATAGACGTTCTACAACATGATATGCAACTATAAATGGATAAAAAGTCCAACGTGCTGTTCTTTAATTCATAAAAATGATCATCATTGGCGATTTGCTGTGGCATCAGAGGAATAAAACACTCAGCGGTGTGCTGCTACTGGAAAATAATCAACTCTGGCGTGGTGACAGTGGCTCCGCATCGTCACACCGTCTTCCTGTTGATTACTTTCCTACATGAGGACATCCTGAAACATTTTAATCCTTACATAAATCCTGGAATTGACTCATAGCTAATTCAGGCAATCTGTGAAGCACTTTACGCATGTGCGTTTCTATCGGCTTGGGCTTCAGAAACCGGGTGCGGTTAACAGATTTACGCCTTAACTAGATACACAAGACCCAAGATTTTTATATCCAAGACTATTCGGAACCTTTGTACGCCCAGACCCCGCTCTTTTACCAGGGGACGTGCACAAAACTGCAAGGTTTTAAACGTACTACTTACTACAAAACAAAAGGACAAATACGAAGTGACAACGTGGTCGTGCCAAATCGGAATCCTGGTTAACTACAACAGAGCTGTTTCTATGGAAATACACACAACTTTCACTGGTGTGTGGATGGAAAGCGTTACACTCGTAACTTGTGAGTAAGAGCAGTAAAAAAAAAAAAAAAAATGTAATTACTACTATTTTTAGTCGGACATGAAATTCTCACCGTTTTTCTGAAGTAACTGACGGCAATGATTTAAGTTCAGCTGTAATAGATTCCAAATGGTAATTACCAACTACCTACGTAAATGTTTTTCTTTCTTTTCTTTTTTTTATATCAGCATCCCAGAACACTGGTTCCGACCTGTACCACCCCCCCCAACACACACACACACACACACACACACACACACTAATATCTGTCACACGAGGCACTGTTTCCTCCAGATTAATGGCTTGAGGGAAAAGTGTAGGTGAACGAGTGATTGCAGGTTTGGTAATCTGTCTCAATCAGACCTCACAGTTGGACGGCTAAATGAGTCCAGTGGGTCATCTGTCCATCAATGGCAGTGTGCTGGAAAACTGAGGACACGCTCAGGGACACTTCGTCAGGGTGCAGGTAAACCGGAGCGATTACTGCATGTCCTCTTCACTGACCTGACTTCATATTCCTGCCTTTCATATTGATCCTGTGACCACTGCAGTGCAAACACAGAGAAATTGACGCAAGGAGATCCTGCTGACCCAGGATCAGTTTTCCTACTTCAGCATCCGAAAGCGTTCAAGCTAACAGACGGCCCAGATGTTAGGTCATCACGCGGAGGTGTGAGGTGACGAAGACCTCGTCTGGTCTAAAGCACAGGCGCATACATTTCATCTGACGTTTTAGAAACTGGCAAGACTTCGCCGTATGTATTTACATTCTGTGTGTGAGAGTTTCCTAACTCTGATGCTGATTAGTTCCTGAAATGTAAAACCGTTGTTAGAAACTTGGACTGGATGCGTAAGCAAATCAGTAAAACAGTGCAACAAATCAGAAACACCGCTACACAAAGATTTGAACGTGCCCAAGGGAACTATTTCCTTTTTGAAAATGTTAAGACCTTCTACGCAACATCAGCCATGAGACGAAACAGACGTTTGTTCTTCCATGAAGAGCCGTTTCACATCTGCTCTGCTGTGGAGTAACATCTCTGCGCCTCGGAGGCGCGAGCGTTTAGTGATAGAGCAGAGGGCTTTTTCCCTGACAAACCTCTCATACCAGTCGTAGAACAAGTAGAAGAACCATAAAATTGATTCTGATTGATGTAGTAGCAGTTCTACTGTTCAGTTTTCTCTGCTTCTGCTTCCTCCTTCTTCTTCTATTTTTTCCTTCTTCTATTACTCCTTGTCTTCCTCTTCATCTACTTTTTCTATGTCTGCATCTTCTTTTTTCCTCTCCTCATTTTCTTCTTCTCCTGCTCCATCTTCTTTTATTATCTATTTCTTTTTTCCATTTCCTTCTTTATATTTTGTTGCTGCCTCTTACTCCTCCTATACCTTCTTCTTCCCCCCCCCCACTTCTCCTCCTCAGTCATCATCTTCATCATCATCATCTTCTTCTTCCCCTGCTTCTCCTCCTTCATTATCTTTCTTCTTCTCCTCCTTCATCTTCTCTTATCTATCTCTTTTTTCCTTTCCTTCTTTATTTTTTGTTGCTTCCTCCTACTCTTCCTATTCCTTCTTCTTCTCATTTTTCATCTTCCCCTACTTCTCCTCCTTAGTCATCATCATCATCATCATATTCTTCTTCTTTTTCTTCCCCCACTTCTCTTCCTTAGTCATCGTCATCATGTTCTTCTTCTTCTTCACCTTACCCTATTTCTCCTCCTTAGTCATCATCATGTTCTTCTTCTTCTTCTTCCCCTACTTCTCCTCCTTAGTCATCATCATCATCATCATCATCATGTTAGTCTTCTTCTTCTTCCCCTACTTCTCCTCCTTAGTCATCATCATCATCATCATCATCATCATGTTAGTCTTCTTCTTCTTCCCATACATCTCCTCCTTAGTCATCATCATCATGTTCTTCTTCTTCTTCTTCCCCTACTTCTCCTCCTTAGTCATCATCATCATGTTCATCTTCTTCTTCTTCCCCTACTTCTCCTCCTTAGCCATCATCATCATCATCATCATCATGTTCTTCTTCATCTTCCCCTACTTCTCCATCATCATCATCATCATCATCATCATCATCATCTTCTTCTTTTTCCCCCTCCTTTCACTACTACTCTTGATCCTCCTCCTCTTTCTTCTTCTTGTTCTTTCCCCCGCTGTGTCCAACACTATGACCAGGTCCCTACATAGTGCACTATTTTCAGAAGCTGAAATTTGGTCCTCCAGTGCACTGCTGCAGTCCTATATAATTATGTTATATAACAGACATCTATACATTACACGTAGGCCTGGCTATAAATATGTTGTGTATGGTGTAATGTTAGAGTTTGATAGAATAAGTAATTGAGAAGTAACAGTAATTGCATAAGACCGTAAGAAACATTACAATATCAACCCCATTAAACCTCTCAGGTGTTTCCAGCACTGAGAAAACAGGCTAATGTTCCTATTCCTCTTTCCTCTCGTTCAGTCCCTTTCCTTACTGGGTGTTTTCCTTTCTGCTGCACTTTTCCTTTTCATTTCCTGTTTTGTACTGCAGACCGCTACGATGGTGGAACCAGAATGATGAATGTCAACTATTTTGTCCAATAACTGTGTTGTAATTATAGCTCTTAGTCTTATTTCCTGCTCCATAATGCTTGCATTCCATTCCATATTGATATTTAGCACGCACAGGATGGAACAGCTTCCCGTAGGGAAATATCCTGATCAGTTGACACTACGTAAGGAAAAAAAAAAGAGTCCATGATATAGGGTTAGAGGAAAATAATCAACGACAGGGTGATGTGATGAAGTAGAGTTACTGTTACCACACAGAAGTTAATTAAGTTTTCTTAAAACAAACAAACAAAACCCCACCTGACTGTTGCCAAGCGCTAACACTGGAGACTCCTTCCATAAATATTAAACAAGCATCTTCTTACAATAATATATCAACAATGGACAGACATATTGTTATGTGGAGCGTCTGCTGTACAAATCCCTATGAATGAGCTGTTACTATAGAAACGATAGCATGTAAGAAGGAGAGCTTTAATAATAATAATAATAATAAATCTGCCCTACTGTCAGGGCTGCTGTTATAGAAAATTAATCAACCAATCAGAATGTTGGCTGAAAAAACAGACATGAAAAAGCTTGGTCACGTTGAAGTTTAAATTTTAATTTACATATAAATCATCTTAGCTTCAGGTATTCTGGCTAGCCCCATGAGCATGAGCACAAAATGACATATTAATGATCTGAAAATAAATCTGGAATAAAATTTACCAGTGGCTTTCTCTGGGTTGTTGCACATGAAGCACAGCCAGCCTCCCTCCTCCTCACTGTAGCCAAACAGGTCAAAGAAGCGCACCTCCTCCAGGTGGATCTGCAGGCTGTCCAGGTCCTGCAACAGAGGAGGAGTGTGTCACTGTGTGAGTGTGTGTGTGTGGAGTCCCAGCAAATAAAGTCAAAGCGAGGGAAATGACAGTGCTGTTTCATCTGTCAGATCGGTTCAACGTCCCCCATTAAACCATAAATAAAATCCAACTGGCTGCCGACTTTAAAAGCGAGCGGTGACTTTTTATACTCATGAAGCATTAAGAAGTCATAATAAATCACTTACAATCATAATATTAAAGTTACTTTTTTATTAACAAATGTGTTTCAAATTTCTTCTGGACTTTAGGTAATGAAAACTTGTCACAAATAAATAAAAGAGCACACAATATTTCAGACCTTTGGATTGTTTAGGGAAGCTCGGAGGAAACTTGGAAAACCCAAGCGCTCTCAATTATCTTATAAATTCCCGACACAATTTATAACTCACTTGCCCGTCGTTAACGTTCCCCCCAAAGCTAATGAGGGAATCCTTCAGGAATTATGCAAAGCAATGGAACTGGTAACATCACTCTCCCGGACATTATGACATTCCACAGTCTCTAATGAGGGAAAAATGCTTCAGAACATGCTGTTAGAGGAAAATAATCAACTTCAGGGAGGTAACAGTAACCCTGATTCATCACACCGCCCTGCTGGTGGTTATTTTCCTATAACAGCACTACACAGAGTGTTTTCATCCCTACTTGTTACCCGACTCACTCTCGATTCTGATTGGTCAATTACGGCACTGTGTCACGCTATGAATACCAGACCGTCGCTATGGACCACGTCATTAGCGGAAGCAATAAAATCATTTTTAAAGCATTAAAGCAAAGGTTTTAAAGCCTGTCATTATTGCAAATTACACCTTATTCAGAATTGATGACTTAAATCAGTAACCATAGTTTAACAGTCACTTCAGTATTCACACAGGGAAAGTTCCTCGTATTCAGAATCGGGTTACACACAATGTTCGGTCAAGGTTTTTGGTTTTTTTTGAGCAACGAAATCAGATTTCCGAGTTCCGATTATTCACGCTCTGTTCTCGTTTTTTTTTTCTTTTTTCTTTCTGATTCATGGAATTTAAAAGCAGTCCTGCCTTCGGGTTCAGATCTTGGCGCAAGAACTAAACCTTGTTTGTGTTTATTCTTCTTTCCGCTCTGCTCCAATGATTTTGGATTAATCTCGCCTGGTTCTGTATTTGTATAGTGTTTGATGGTCCTGATTTATTTTTTTTTTTAATTCTGGCTTAGGAATTTATATGTTGATTAATAAACTACACATGCATCCTAATACTCCGGAGTCTCCCTTGTTTTCTTTTTGGAGAATCCAAGATGGGGATTTTCAAAACTGTCTAGACCACCAACATTAAATAAGCAGCTGCCTTTCAGCTACGAAATAAATAAATAAATAAATAAAATAATATAGAAAATATGGACTGAAGAAAAACATGCATTTTTTCATCGCTGTCTAATGTGACATGCAAAAGACAAACATTAGAATATTAAGTCCTGCCCATCTGGACAATTCTGAGATACGTGTTATCAGTAACCTTAATATAAAACGGTGTTTTATGATGTTTATTTTTATCTATGTATGTTTCTTTTTATTAAGTCTTTGTTTTACATCTGACATAACCCTTTGGTTTTATATCAAAGAAACACTTTAATATTTTACATTTCATTCCCTGGCGCTTAAAGCATTTTCAAAGAAATCAAAGCCAACAAACAAGGCTATTATGTCACACAGTTGAGTTTCACTGGACACGAAGCGAATGTAAAACAAGTGTTTTGAGCATCTTTCCAAGAACTTGAGCACATTTCACCCCAGAGAGAGATTACGCCATCGTGGTTCTTCTTTTCTCTGTGCGCCTTAGACGTTGATTAACGGCCATTTTTTTCCATCTGGCTCCAAATCATTTATATTAACTAACTGTGTAACAACTCGACAGCATAAATGCAGTAACTACCAACTGGAATCAAAACTCTGGTCTCTTGAGTCATTGGAAAACGTTCTTGATGATGATAAACTACCCCTCACCTTAAGGCCACATCTCAGCCACCTTCAAGCTTTCCATTTACGAGCTCACACGATTGTATGAGCAATATTCTCCGTCTTTCCGAGAAGGAGACAACACTACTCTGAACTAAACGCACACCAGGCAGAGTAAAGCTAGCTCTCAGATCCCAAAACAATAGTATATTGTATATAAAAGGGCAAAAATGGCGCCTAAGGAAATCCTTTTGGAGGAATCTGGATGGCATTACAACTTCCAGATGAGAGCTAATCTATCTAAAGCGGGTTTAACAACCACAAAGTTCCACAAGTTTACACATGAAACAGTGTGTTTAGCCCTGGGGGTGTTTCAACAGAGATCATAAAGTTTAATCCAACTATATTCCCAGTAAGATGTGACATCAGTGTTACGCATGTTTTGCATGGGTTGTATCTTTTACAAATTAATGATGACCCTTACAATGATCTGTGCTGCAATTAGTGTAATAAGGTAAGTTAGTTTAAGACAGAATGTCTCTAGGGCGGTCTACTTGACCAGGACAGGAAGGACAAGTTTGTTGTCAATGCTTATGCTAAGTGACAGGAAATGGTAATTCGCTATTCCATTTAGACTCAAAAAACTAAAACGTCTTCAAAAAAGTACTGCGAACGTATTTTACATTAGCAACAGCACAGAACTAAATAAGAACCATGTGTGGGAGAGAGAAAGGGAAAGGGTAAACGTGTGTGCCTCGGAGGAAGGGAAAACCAAGCATCTCCTACCTAGAACAAATCTGCCACTGCGCTTGCTTACATACTATCCTGTTAACTCCAGTGGAGACTGGGAATTTATGACCTGGTTCATATATGCTAGTGGAGGTCAAAATAAACCTCAGCTGTCCAGGGTTAGATCACAGTCATTAATCAAATATATAGGACTTTGTCTACAGAGACTATAATGCTGAATCCCAGAAACTGGGTTTCGATGAGTTCTGTTTTAGATCCATGGTGATTGGAGTAAATATGAGGAGTAAACATAAAGGACACCACACAGAGCATCATCAAGCCATTCATGGACACCCTGTATACACACTATACAAGTAAACCTTTAAACATTGACACAAAAACGCAGAAGAAAGGGACAGACCTGACACTAAGGAAAGTTGATTTTAAAAGAATAGTTCTTCTGGGTTTTACCCAAGACCACAGGGAAGCCAGAAGGAAGTGATTTGAGGGGTGGAGTAAGGACAAAGTAGATGAGCAGTGTAAGAAGGTGCCAGTCCATTAAGGACTTTCAAAACAAACAATATAACCTCAAACTAGATCCTGCAATGGACTGGTAGCCAGTGATCAGGAGCAAAATCTGGGTTAATGTGGTTAAGCATTGTGTATTCGCTGTAATTGAGACACAGATGAATGGATGTCAGCTGTGTATACAGTCACGATAATCAATGCCGGATGAGATGAAGGCAGGGATGACTTTCTCTAGAATGGACAAAACTTTCTTTGACAACACAGAGTATCTGCATACTAAAAGAAAGAAAAAAACACCAAGGTTTTTGGCATGGTATTTTATGTTTGGTGATTAATGGCCTGGGCTTTTCAAATGACTGATTTCCTTACATGTTTCTTTACATTTCCAAATATTGAAACTCCAGCAAGTACGGGAAAAACAATGCAAGTACATTGTTATAAGATTGGAAAGTAGACCTGGTGAACCAACTATTTTGAGAAGTGGGTTGGGAACTTGCATTTAGTGCCACACAAACTTGTGGGTTAGTGACTTAGTAAAGTCCTGAGCTGTCCACTATGAATTGTCCTAAACCCTGAAGCACAAGTCAAGTTCAGAGTCCCAAGTAATTAAGTCTGTCAAAGTGCAGAGTTCCAAACTCTAGTGTCCAAGTTAAATACAGAGTCATATGTTCTGGAGCCTGAGACAAGTCTAGAGTTACAAGCCCTTAAGCCTGAACTGGGTCCAGGGTTCCAAGTCCAAGTGAAGTTCCAAGCCTTAAAGTCACAGTTGAGTCCAGGGTTCCAAGCTTTAAAGTTCAAGTGGTTCCAGAATCCCAAAACAAAGAATCCAAATCAAACCCAGAGCCTCAAGACCTAATGTCCAAGATAAGTGCCAGAGATCCAATCCTTAAAATCGGAATGGAATCCAGAATCCCAAAACAGAGAATCCAAATCATTCCAGAATCCCAAGTCCTAAAGTCAAAGTTGAGTCCAGAATCCCAGGCTTGAGAGCCTGAGTCTATTTCAAGCATACCAGGTCAAGGGTTCAGACTATAAACCAATGCTCCCAAGCCCAAAAATCCAGACCTGGTTGAGTCCTAAGCCTTACTGACATATGAGTCGAGTTGCAGTCCCTATGTCTGATGCGATGTCAATTTCATGGACTGCAGTTTCTGGGTCATGTATATCAAATATCCATGAAAAAGAATACGGTCCAGGGAACAGATTTAGTTCTCAAATACAATTATATGAGCAAGAAAGTGCTGAAGCTATGATGACCAGCATGAGTAATTTAGAATATTAAATCATGTAAAGGTCTGTGTGAATGAAACCCCTTAAGTGTGACAATTTTGGCCTGGAAACATCTGTGTGAATGAACTAATGGTACATACATGACATAATGGCAGTAAAATGCCAAGAAGCAATTGGGACTTATATGGAGGGCTACACCAATAACACCAAATTACTGTAGCATCACAAAGATTTTTTGACTCTGGCCATATGATAACAAAAGTATAGTCCTTTAACTGGATTCCTGTACCTAAAGAATAATCAACACTGCAAAAGAAAAGTAAACGTACAGCTGTCTGAAACACTAGCAGTGAACGTTTTCAGTTATATTTACAACAGAAGTAGTTAAGCGTATAAAGACAGAGACTGCTTTGGAGGTCTAAATGTGGCTAGAATGAGCAAGAAATCCAGTGTAAGGAATTAAATATGCCTCTGGAAACACTGGAAAAATCCCTGAATTAGACATACCAGCACTGTCAGTACATAGTGCGTAAATTCTGGCTCTGACAATTTCAACTAGTTTCAACTAGAGATGTATGTTTTTAATCCTGCTCACATGATTATTATTTTTGCTTGCACCTGCAAATGAATTTAAATATAAACACACGAGTAGCCTAATTTAAACCACCGTGACCCTGATCAGCAGGCCCATTTCTTGCTACAAGCGGTCGCTTAGGACCCCGGACCACCAGGGGGCAACATGATTTTTAAAACGTATGCAAAACATAAACAAAAACCAACCAACCAAAACAAACACACACACACACACACACACACACACACACACACAATAAAAACCCCACTTTACTATCATTTGGCAAAAATGTATCAGGCAGTCTTGGGTTCCCCCTTGTGGTGTGGAAAAACAAACAAACAAACAAACAAACAAACAAACCCTGCTAGTTACTTAAATACATTAATAACTAATGAAAGGAGATCGCAAAAAAGTAGCAACCATGAAGCATTTAGATCTATCTGGTGTGCGAAATTGCAAAAAGGAAAAAGAGAAATGTACCCCGAACACCAATCAGAAATGAATCCTAACAAATCAAAGTTAGTCAATTTGTCTGTTTTCTTGTCTATGCGTGCTAATGTAATATAAATGGAAAAGGGTAGTATCTAATAATCTAACTTGTAAGAAGTGTTAGGCTAACAAACATTAAGTTGCTAGGTTGTTACTACTAGCTATGACTACCGAAGCCTGTTGACTCAAGTTAATGAAGTATTAATTTGAATGATTCTTACATATAAACTCGTATGATTAGTGTAAGGTGTTGCTTAGGACCCCAACTGTCCAGAAACGGCCCTGCTGGCCATTTACTATACGTAAAGGAATGAACCTTGTAAACTAATTACACAGCCAATCACGATCATGTTAATTAATGTGAACTTTCTTTCTTCGACCTTTCACTTGCTTGACTTTTCTGTTGCGTCCCTCAGTGGAATCCCAATTCTAGTCTCAACAAATAATCGATTTATGTATTTAGATATTGATACTTACCTGCAGGGGCAATACCATGATCAAGAAGGTTCTCCCAAGGCAAGGCTCAGCCTTCCCATGTGCTGAGCTTTGTGAATTGACCAAATGTGGGAATCTCAACTGAATAGTTTCTGATAGTGGACCGCGTTCACACTCTCCCCTTACACGTGGCTCAAACGGTTAAGGATCTGGCTTGCTGCTAATGTTGGGCCTTTGAGCAAGGCCCTGCGGCATATCTGCTCCGTGGTGCCATGTCATGAACATATTTATGTTATACAAAATATGCCCTGAGCTCTGACAGCAGATTCCTAAGCTGGGATTCGTGAAAACAAAAAAAAAGAATTTCACTGTTCTTGTTTCACATGATTTGTTTAGAACACACTATCTGCATTCATACTGTATTCAAATAATGCATTGTATTTAGTTACAGCTATTGTGAAAGCTTCTAGGTTTTCATGAGAACTGCAACTAGCAGTGACATGTCATGAAGGCACAGGAAATCTGAACTGAATGCTAAATATCCCATATTCCCATGGGCCACATGAATGCAATAATGTAATGTGGTACACATGAATGCAGTAACGTGTTTCCTTATCACGATTTGCAGATGCACTGATGACTCAACGTGACTCAAATGACAGCAGACGATGAACAGGACACAGAATCTTGTGAGTCACTTCAACTTGTATCCACAGACATCTTCCTGAAATATATCACGAGATGTCTCACAAAGGAATTAGCCTGATAAGATGGTGATGTGCATCACACTCCACTGTCTCCTGATCCAAACTTTGAGCTGTACATTAGCACTAACATATTCCTGATATATAAGTGGAAACATGTGAACACTGAGGTCTGCGTTAAGCCTCAAAGCCTTGTTCTGAGGGTTGGAGGGTTTCGCAAAGAAGGAGAGAGTCGAGGGATCAGGAGGCCTGCTCGTTTCACCACTGCCTGGTATAATTTGTAAATGAAATCCAAAAGACTGATGGTCTCCTTCTATTTGCGATGGATTGTTCTGGAAAACTCGACCCTCTTGTTCATTTGGGGAGTATCGTGTTTCTTCTGTACTCGTTCTGTTTTTATACATACACATGTAACGCATCTTATCACAGTAAACACACAGTGAAATAAAACAATGAAAGGCCCCACATGGCTCTGCTGTGTTTTTCTTTACTGCCCATATGCCATGATCTGTCATTGGCAAGACGACACAGTTCTAATGCCTTCAATATGCCATGAAGAGTAAATTCCTCCAGCGAAGACCCCCAGCGGCTCTCTCCCTTAGAACTCACTGTGTTCTAATCAGAAAATATTTCTACATATAAAGATGTATGGGGCCTTCATAGTGTTGCTGGAACTGTTCGTGCAAATGGGAATTTCTCTCTCTCTCATATGGAATAATACCATCTCCCAGTGCTGTTTAACATAGATTATCAGATTCCAGAGGAGCGCCAGAAGAATCTTTGGGAATGTATATGGGGATTTATCCCTATATATCCCTCTTTCACTCTGGCTTCCTATCAACAGACTGTCCATATTCAGCAGACTGATGGGCTTTGAAGAAAATATGCCTGATATTTTCTTTCCCTCCATGATCCATTACATACCGAATAACCATACAAAAACGGAATGGATCGGTTGAAAGAATATAAAATATACATACTTTGACAAAATATCTTCAATTGCATGTTACAATTTAAGATCTATGGCCGAGGATGTTGCTGAATTGTTGCGGGTTGTTTTTGGAATATAGTCGCTTTGGTGCAGAGGATTCTGGGAAGAGAGAGCCAGCCCCTTTTGAAGCAGTTTCCTGATAACGCGCTACACTTCAGCAATATCTGAGACGGTGGTGACAGATGAGTATCTCTGTACCAGTTAATCAACTTCATGACAGTTCTGTGCAAATTATGCGAGCCGAAACCCATGAAAATATCAGCATTTTATACAGCTAGACCGCTAACTATGTAGCTAGAAACATGCATAATTTACATGAACTAGCAAGCTAATGAACTCAACAGCATTGGCTGAGTTAGCTAGGCTGCAAACGCCACCTTTCTGCTGGGGGTGACGATGACGGAGGTGGAGTTCATAATTGTTCAAAAAGGCATTCCTCCGATGAAGAACATTTTCGGAGTATTACTTCTGCGGCCGTACTTTTACTCAGATCAGTGTTTTCTACTTTTTCCATCACTTCTTACACCGCCTCCTGTGTATATCTGTGTGTGTGTGTGTGTGTGTGTTGCATAAGCCTGTTTTCTCTCATTAGCAGCAAGTTTGTTTTTATGCATGGCAGCCGTAAGAAAACGGTGTTTTCATTTTCTATACGCTCCTCTTCAACCACATGTTTCTCATATCCAAGTTCCCCAGCATCTGCTCGTTATCTACAGAGGTTGCAGAGGTTCCGTCTTCTCTATGACCTATCAGCGTATAACACACGTCTGTGATGTTCCTGTAGCTATTACAGAGAGAAAACGTGTCCATGGGCAGTCGAAATAGATCCTGAAGAAGGAGTCACACATGAGGTCAGAAATGTGAAATGTTTGGCTGGACCATCGACTGTATAAAAAATATACAGTGTATCAGCTGTAAAAAGTGAAGCCACCACAGGTCTAGCACCCCTGCTGGCTGGCTGCGGTACAATGTGTTTCAATGACAAAATGGCCTATTTTCTCCCCACAGCCATATAGCCAAGGTCCTTATAGTGATTATAACATCTCTGATATAGCCTCCATCCAGCCAGCCAGCTATCAAAATTTCCACAAAAGCTATCGGTCCATCAGTGAACACACATCACCAATCATTGGGATGGATTTTATAAGTAGTTCATTAGTTTACAGTGTGCACGGAATAGCCATTCTTCCCAAATAGTGAGTTTTAGCTCACCCCGGAGAGCTCACTCCCGGCTAATTCCGTGTTAGTCACGTCCATCTGTCAGCGGATTTCCAGCTCATGTGATAAATGACCTTCTCAGACAAATCTGTATTAATGAAATATCTCAGGCTGAAACGGTTTAAGCTCCCTGTAAAGATGTAATAAAGAGAATTTGAGAATGTGACCGCATTTCTACCAGAGAAGTGGGCATGGCTACCAAAGCAGTGGATTCGCCTCCTTGGATTCGAGTTCCTACTGCGCAGACTCTGGCTGCAAATTTGACAGCATGGCGGAGGGATTTTGGCTTCATTTCTATAGAATGGGAGTGAACGGGAGCACGGAGTCCATTTCTTTATCCAGTTACTGGGATGGTCAGCTTAAAGCAGAGCAGAAAGACGAATAATTGGCATGGGAATTGGAAAAGATCGTATGATAGTGTCTCAGCATACTTCTCCGAGTAAGTGAAGAGCCTGATGGCCTTCTGAGGTTATCAACAACACATGGTTTGAAGCACAGAACAGCGCTCCAGTGATAAGAGAGGCTCGATACGGTGTTTATTAGCAGCTGCAGCCAGGCCATTTTGGAGCACGTCAGTCGTGTGCAGATGTTTACGGTGAAAGCTGGCCTTTAAGAGCAGGACAGACAGTAAATCACAGGGCCAAGCCAAGGCCAAGGCGAAGTTATGGCAACACTAGGACCTTTTCTCTTTTAAAAATGGAGTTTATGAGTATACCTGAGAGGGGGGTGCTACAACTTGGCCGTGTGCTCTGTGCGTATACCTTGCATTGATTCAACAATGAATCACATTGGTTTTTGTCACAAGGTTTTAGATTTAGATGTATATACTTAAATGACATGGAGTTTAACGGAAAAGCACTTATGGATATGTTCCATATGGTTGGCACATTCTCAACATGTGAAAATCACGCTCAGGAAAGACGAACCGCTCGAAAGAAAAATGGCGACAGACAGAAGAGATGAGAAGGCAAAGTAACAGCTGGGTTTCCCTCCTAGAGCGAGTTATTTCCACTTCCATGACGTCTGGTTTAGAAACAAGCTTGTGAGTGGACGATGCTGCTTACGCAACACTTTGAGATAAGATACGACCACTAAAAAAAATTTTTACGACAACCAAAGCACCATCTGTAACAACAGTAAATCCTGCAGCGTGGGAACCCTGCAGTGTGCTCTGCAAAAGATGTTGTGAAATTGGTTTTTTTCAGAATTTCTAAACTTCTGGAATACCCTGACACTTCTTTTTTTGGTTGTGCTTATCTCCAAGTCTCATCCGAAGCAGTACATATCATAGTTTTTATCCTTATAGGTACATTTAAGGTGGTGAAACATCTTTGACCAGTAAAGATCATAAAGACCAATCAGAATTGAGAATTCAACAGAGCTGTGGTTTAAAGGATGTTATTAAATCTTTTTTCGTTAACAGACAATTGGAAAATTGGTATCTATAATGTATAAAATACTATTTTGAGTTGCCAGTGAATCAAAACATCTTACTTCAGTGAAGGCTATCTCATAGCTGACCATAAAAAACTGGTTGATTCGCAACCAAATTAGCAACATGCTAGCGATATACCACTTAAAGGTATCTATTAAAGTTGAAGCTAGACCAGAAAAGAAGTAGGTGTACTTTTAGTTCCTATTTTTGTTTATTATTTTGGGGTATTTCCTGCAATCCTTGTGTTCATGTAAAAAAATCCAGGATCCTCGCTGTGATTAGCGCTCCTGTTTTGATTTGTGTCTGGAGAGAGGTCATAGGTGAGAACTGAGGCATGCGGAGGATTTAGGAGTGAGGGATCAACTATCATGGTCATCAGGGAAAAGAGACAAATCCGAGGGCACTTGTGGACTCGTGGGGGGCAAGGAAGGGGCAGAGGGGCACTCCCATGGTGGAGAAGAGATGACGTGCCCTCTAGGGTGACCCTACATACACACGTGGACAAAATTGTTGGTACCCTTCAGTCAATGAAAGAAAAACTCACAATGGTCACAGAAAAAACTTTAA
>JAQQZR010000037.1:1615813-1627176 GCA_030068235.1 Notoglanidium macrostoma | reverse complement strand
AAAACTCACTCACTAGTCAATCCTCCTCAGCTAAAAACTCACTCACTAGTCAATCCTCCTCAGCTAAAAACTCACTCGCCAGTCAATCCTCCTCAGCCAAAAACTCGCCCGCTAATCAATCCTCCTCAGCCAAAAACTTGCCCGCTAGTCAATCCTCCTCAGCTAAAAACTCGCCCGCTAGTCAATCCTCCTCAGCCAAAAACTCACTCGCTAGTCAATCCTCCTCAGCTAAAAACTCATTCGCTATTCATTCCTCCTCAGCTAAACACTCGCCCGCTAGTCAATCCTCCTCAGCTAAAAACTCACTCGCTATTCAATCCTCCTCAGCCAAAAACTCGCCCGCTAGTCAATCCTCCTCAGCTAAGCACTCGCCCGCTAGTCAATCCTCCTCAGCTAAAAACTCGCCGGCTAGTCAATCCTCCTCAGCTAAAAACTCGCCGGCTAGTCAATCCTCCTCAGCTAAGCACTCGCCCGCTAGTCAATCCTCCTCAGCTAAAAACTCGCCCGCTAGTCAATCCTCCTCAGCCAAAAACTTGCCCACTAGTCAATCCTCCTCAGCTAAAAACTCACTTTTTTAATCAGACCTCCTCAGCTAAAAACTCGCCCGCTAGTCAATCCTCCTCAGCTAAAAACTCACTTTTTTAATCAGTCCTCCTCAGCTAAAAACGCGTCCTCTCTACACAGGATAAAAGCACTCAGTACTCCATCAACTCAGAATACAAGCCTGATCATTACTCAGTTCTCTCAGACTAATGCCTCGTCATTGATCAATCCTCTCCATTTATAATCCTCTCCAATTTTTAGTCAATCTTCTCAGTCTAAAGCCCACTCAGTACTCTCAGTTTAAAATCTATCCACTAATTGATCTACACAGTCTAAAACCCACTTGCTTCTCCGGCCAAAACTCACTCATTATTCAATTCTCTCAGTCAAAACCATCTTTACTAAGGATAAACCACCTACTACCCAATCAACAAGTAACAGAATCACAAGTACACTCGTTACTAAATCCACTCAGCTTATAGCCCATTCATTACTCAATCCTATTAGCTTATAGCTCACTTGTTAATCAATCCTCTTAGTTTATAGTTCATTCATTATCCAATCCTCACAATTTTTAGTTTACTGTTTACTCAATCCTCTCAGTTTATAGTTTACTGTTTACTCAATCCTCTCAGTTTATAGTTCATTGTTATGCAGTCCTCCCAGTTTATGGAAGCCCATTTATCAGTCAGTCTTCTTTGTTTACAGTCCACACATTTTTCCATTAGGTTTATTTAAACTTGTTATGCAATCATTTCAGCCTAATGCACATTTATTACTTACTTGTCTCAGCCTAAATCCTATCCTTTACTCAACCCCCTTAGTTTTTAGCCCACGCTTTACTCAATCTTTTCAGCCTAATCTTGTCTAATCTCAATTTACATTATCTTGCTATGTAATGTTATTTTTTTATATTATCTTAAAACGTCCTCACTGCATAATCTACTCAACCGCAAGCCCACTTAATATTCAATTCATTTATCCACTGCGGTCTAAAGCCCCTTCATGTACTCGATCCTTTCAGCCTTATGCTCATAGACAGACTCTAGCAGACTGATGAATTGCCTTAATGTTGCTGTGTGGGAGAGTGTTAAATTACATCAATGTGGAGGACCTGAAGCCTGCCAGAGATCTGCACAGCAACTGAACATGAGTTTGACCCTTCCAGTACCACTGCTGAGCGATAAGCTTGAATTGAAAGACCACCCACTACTCAATTCTTTTAGGCTAAATTGTCATTTCTAGAAAGTAGGCACTTGAGATAGTTAACAAAGTAGAATAACAAGTACTAGTATACAAGATAACCCTTTGCTGATCCCTGCAGGGATATTATCTGCTTATGTCATCAATCATCACTACTAATACATCATAATATATTAATTCTATATCAATGCAGCTTGAGAAAGTGTTAAAATTTCACTAGTTTGGCCAAGCAAGGCTGCCTAACTTTTCAGTAGTCTGAATGAGCTCTGATTTAGCGGTGTACCTTCGATGATGCAATGCTCAGGTAAAGGGATGTTTGTGACCATGTCGACGCAGAAGGCTCGGATCTTCTCTAGGTTGTCCCGGAGGTGTTTCCATAGCCGGTCTCTTTCCCGAGGGTCCGTGCTGTCTGTCTGTCCTCCCTCCCCATGAGAAGCCGAGTCCTGGTGCTCACCGTGCTCTTCCTGAGCAGAAGAAGTTGTTGGACCAGCCTCAATCAGGTAGTCCTCAGTGTTTAGCTCCCATTCACCGTCCTGGATGCAATCAGGATTAGTGGAACGTGACTGTACGGCAGGCAGAGCCAGACTTTTAGACCTGACAGAGAGATGAGAGATTGGGGGTAAAAGAGATGGATACTAAAACAACAATCTGTGCTTATGTTCTTTGGCTTGGTCAAGCTCAGTAAAACCTTCGGCAGCAAAGCTTACACATTCCTTCTGATGAGACAGCAGTGTACCTTCTGTTGGTCCAGTGAAAATACACAGCACAATATATTAAGATATGCTTTAAATAATAAATAAGTGCAAGGCAAGCTTTATCCTCACACAGTGACCTTTCAGTAGGCAGCGTGTGAATGAGCCGCAGCTTTTATTAACACAGCATGGCTTTTAGTCTCAAATGCAAACCAAATGCGAAAACTCACAAGCTAATCAATCCTCCTGCAAATTTTCTAAAGCTATTTAATTCTCCACAGGCAGCTCTAAAGGCAACACTGGATTTATTTTATTATATCACAGCATTGTTGAATTCTGGACTTGGATTGGTCAGAAGGTGTTGATTAGTTTTCTATAACAACTGATCTGTCAATAGTGAAGCTGCAGATCACTTGTTCTAATACCTTATTGTTTCTATAGTAACATAACATTTATGGACGGAGTCTCCAGTTTCAGCAACAGTCAGAGGTAAGGCTGTAACAGGTTTTCTGACATCTCCAGGCCTTGACGTGGCAAGATCATGACTCCACCCACCGGCTGAACCTGATGTCTCGGCGCTCGTCTCGTGCCACCTGGCCCTGTCTGTGACATCTTTGGGGTCCCGGTGATTCCGTCTCAGCTTCCCCATGAGTCGCTTCCTCCTCTAGTTTCTCCTCAAAAGCCTGGATCTTCACTTGGTCTTCATCATGCTTCCTGGAATCGGATTTGCACAGATCTGCAACCTCCTTGTTTTCCCTTATATGCACGGACACATACACAAAAGCCCACACTCAGCATTCTACTCATTTAGCTTACACAATTAGATCAGCATGAAAACAATCAAGTCAGTAATAAGACTTCAAGAGAGAGGGGAAAAAAAAAAGAAATGGTGGTCTGTTTTATAGCTGCTGTTTTGTGGATGTTCCACAACATTAAATGTAAAAATAAACAGATAAAAAAATGTGCAAAGTCATTCTTTAATTAAGAAATAATTGTTTGCATGGCAAAGTGCTCTTTTAATAAAACACTTGAGGTGTGTTGCTATAGGAAACTAATCAACTGCAGGGTGGTAACAGAAACTCTGCGTCATCACACCAGCCGGTCACTGATTTTTGTCCTGTAACAGCATGACACAGTGTTTTATTCCTCAGCTAGGCAATCTAGCCTCTGATATAGTGGAGAGATTTTATTAAGCATTTCTTAGCAGTAAGAAGTCAATACGGTTAGCGAAATGAAAAACCAACAAGGCCATGAGGGAGAGATTTCAGCAGTCAGAATGATGGAGCACGCCATAAACATCTCCCATCTTTCCTCTATCATGAGTCTATTTCTTACACTCCCTTTATCCTTCTGTCCATCAGTGCCTAAAAAACCCCCGCATTTCTCCTTTAGATTGACTTCTTTTGCATAAAGACACACTTTATCCAAGAAACACTCTGTCTGGTGTATTTAGGGAATTTGATTCCAGACCTCAAATTTTAAGGAATCCGTCGTTTTTCTGTGCCAATAATAATGTGAGAGTCGGGTGCTGGAGTGCTTTCACTATTCTGGGACCTAAACGAAGAGGAAAACGTCCGAGCAGGGAGTTCGGATGCAGCAGCTATAATGCTGTAACCAAACCAAAAATGTGGTTATGACACTAATGGGTCATTTCTACAACTGCATAATTATTTCCTGTAGATTCTGAGCCCTGAGTGAAAGCAAACAGACTTTACACTGAGAAAACGAGAATAAGAGAGAGAGAAAGAGCCTGGAGAACAGTATGTGTGTGTGTGTGTGTGTTTTATCCCTCCGTGAGGAGTCCTCACAATCATAGGTTTGTGTTAAATATCCTCACAAATATACAAAAGCATTGCTACTACTACTATTACTAATATTTTTAAAACAGAATTTAATTTCCTCTTGCTTATTGAGGTTCAGAAGATCGGGGTTCGGTTTAGTCGCAGGTGTGTGTCGCAGGGTGTCCCTACAAGGATAAGAATATCTTACAGTTTAGACTTTACGGGGACTTTTGGCTGGTCCTTTTAGCAAAAGTGCAACTTTTATAAGAAAACAAATAAGGTCAGATTTCAGTGCAGTCTAGCGTTACTTATCTGCTTAAATAATTATGTCGGAGGAAGGTCCTCAGTAGTATAGTAAGCCAAATTGTGTGTGTGTGTGTTGTGTGCATACCTGCATGGCGTTAAAGTGGCAGCCTGTAGCCTGCGTCCCAGCAGCCGGGCGATGGCGCTGAAGCTGTTGCTCATGCGGTAGATGTCTTTGGCGCCTCCGCCTATGATGGAGGTGTAGCGTTCAGTCAGGCTGTGAATCTCCAGCAGCACTGAGTGATGCACGTTGTGCTCCATACACGCCAACAGAGACACCAGGTACTGCAGAGCCTCCCGTGCCTGATCCTAACACCACACACACACACACACACACGCTAGAGTTTAGGAAAAATGGTGTCCATTCATACCACCTTTGGCTTTTGTAGTCAAATAAAGAAAGATTCTGCCGCAACACAAATTGGTCAGAAGGTGTTGATTAGTTTTCTATAACAGCAGCTCTAACAGTAGTGCAGCTGCAACACACACAGCGTTGTATGAATGCGCTTCTTCTAATACACTACCGTTTCTATGGTAACAGCTCATATACAGGAACTCCACATAAACGGATTAAAGACGTGTGAAATCATTTATATGATGGAGATTTCAGTGAGGACAGGTTTATATTTGGGGTCTCCAGTGTTTTCTGACATCTTCAGCACGGCACAGTTTACGATTTGCAGGGTTTTATTGTAACATAAAATCCCTTTTTGTCTTGTTAACGTCTAGAGAAAGAAGAAAGATAAACTATAATGATTTCTTCATAATGAAAAGAAACATTTCAAATTGCTGTAAGAGTTCCTCAAAACAATAAAATGGACAAATGTTTGCAGTCCTTACGTACCATAAACTGTACGAAGTGTGGTGGTGAGATCAGGATAAACATTGCGGCTCCTGGGAATCTGATTGCTAACTTGCTCTGATAGTTAATAATCGTTTTCTAGGAATTCTCAAGGAAATCTGCACCGGCAGTGTTTTCTTTGTATAATCAATGCAAGCTGCTTCAGATTTGTTGTATTTCCCTGTAATGCAGTACAGTCACCAGTCTGCCGTGTCCAGTGAAGCGCCTCTGTGATTCTGACACAGAGTTTTTGACACTTAGCCAAAGCAACTGGAAATCCAATCATCGTTTGTCTGTGAGGATTTCTGAGAACTTTAATAAGAAATCATTTCCTTTTTTATAAAAACTGGAATCAGCCTTGGCAGCTTCATCGCCATATCATTAATAACAGATATGGATCAAAAGGGAAAGGCGAATAAAACAGAGAAGTCTCTGATACTGGAATAAGCAGAGGTCAGAGTTTAATCATGGTTTAAGGTGACTGTGTAAATGTGTTGGCGCATTCCAAGAATCTAGGGAACATCTGGGAGCGTTTAAATGGGACACCAGCTCGTCTCTGGAGGCCTGCTGATTCAATAAAGCTGGATTTATATCTCCACTTACCCCCCACTGAGCCTGACAGAAGGATCTTGATCTACCCATATCATTTCATAAAAATCATTAGATCTGAATGCCAACTGCAAACTGTTACTTCCGTTTTTCAATAATTATCAGAGTAAATACAGTGCAACAGATCAGCCACTAACATATCCGTCTCGTTTTAGGGCGCTTAAGGATGTTTCGCAGAAATCAGAATCAGAGCCAAATGTTCACAACCTGGAGGTGAATATAAATGATTATATAACCTTAACAGATTTTGTGCATCATCTTTTTGTTCATCAGTCTGAATCTCCACACCCATGGCATTTCTGCAGCACTACAGCTCCGTCCTTTGGCTCAGTTTAGCAGCTCATGTCTACAAAAAGAACCACTGCAACCAAAAGCGCGACACATTTGAGGCACCTCCTGCAGCCGAGTTGATTCACTTTCTCACTAGAAATGACTTGAAAGCAGATCCAAGCCACCTTGTTCATATACTCCTAGACCAAACAAGTGTGTGTGTGTGTGTTCTCACCTCCCTGAACACCCACAATGATGTTGAAAATATCCCAGGGTTCAATTCAAATTGACTAACTGTTGCAACACCCTAAGCGACTGGCGTGTACCAGGCAGCAAGCTAAATATCATTGATGTCTCATCACTACTCTCTCTCCCAACTGCAATTCAATTGAGTGCTTGCGCTACAGAATGCTACAGTAATGCTACCAACTGTTTTTCTTAAATGTGGCACGCCTACTATACAAATCCCTATGTAAGCTGTTACTATAGAAACCACAACTAATTCGAACAAGCACATTCATATAAACTTTGCAGCTGGAACTACCATCCGAGACGTGTTGTTATGGAAAATTACTTAGAATCCAGCGTTCACCAGCACTGTGGCACAAGAAATAATTACCAACGCAGTCCTACTGTAGCGAGAAGGTGCTCACTGCCTATTAAGACCTCACTGTAAGTAATCGCCCATCATGCTTGGCTGGAGATCAAGCAGGTCTTCCTAATGGCTCCACCTGCTTCTCAACGTGGCGTTTTAATGGCAGTTTGGAGAGAAGGTGTCAATGTTTGGGCAGCTTGTCTGCGTACTTCCAGCTCAGAGAGAAAGAGCCATTAGTGCGGCTAATGCAGAATGAACACTGGTGTGGAAGAGTCAGCGTGAGTCATTCACACTATTGATACTCCACGTGGGAGCCATGGGTACTGTCGAGAACGAGACTGCTGATGGGGTTGAAAGATGTACATGCAGGAACACGAGATGGCCTCAGTCTGTGTGGAGCCATTTAAAGGAATCTCATGCTGACCGAGGGAAAAGGTGCAGGGAGGAAACCTGGTGTCCGTGGGTTAGTACAGATGTCTATGAAATCAGTGTGAGATGAAGCATCTTACGTTTGATTTGAGCCATGACTTGGGCAAGCATCTTTTTTCCAGATGGCCAACAACAGTTCAACTTTAAACTTTCACCACTGGAAAGATAGCTCAAGGATGCGAAATGTAATAAGGTCGAACTCTGAGGACTGCCAGAGAGCCAATGATCAAGGCCCTTAAACCTTAATTATTTGCACTGTATTGTCTCTTTATTGTAAATTGTTTTGGATAAAGATGGCTACCAATTGAGTTAACGACAGGACTTTGGTTAAAAAGGTAGTCGGGATAGGAAGGATGTATGGGTACGTGCAAGATGTCTTACAATTCAACATTTAACCTTCATTCAGCCATCTTCAGTAAGCGCATGAGCCAGGGTGATGGTGGATCTGGAGCCTGTCTCTGAGAACATCCTGAACGGGCATGGCAGTCCATTACAGGGTATCATTCACACACTTAGCATTACCATCCTACTGGAAACCAGAGAACCTGTACACTTAAATTTTACTCATTTGGCTGGGTTAAGGGTGCACAGAGTGAGATGGAGTTCAAACTCATAACTTTTCAGTTCTGAGCACTAAACACTGAGCCACAACTGCTACCATGCAGGAACCCCACACAGACAGTAACCCGAGCTCAGAACCAGGCAGCAGGAACCCTGGAGCTAGACTACCTGCTGTGCTCCCCTCAACATGTAGCATAATAAATGTATATAGATATATCAGTTCATGTTCACATGATTAGCACTGTGTGGCTTTAATACTAACCATGCTATTTCCATAAAGAACATAATTACAAATGTATACAGCAGTGTCCAGTTGTTTTGTTTGTGTGTGTGTGTGTGTGTAAGAAGCACAACTTCATAGTGCTTGGCCCCCTAGCTGAACTCACACCCCACCTCTTCTGACACCAAAACAACGCCCTTGCCAAACACTCCAACACTAATCTCTGCCCAGGCCTCCATATTTAAAATGCTGTTTAGTGGTCAAGTATGACACGGCAAAAAAAATGCGGTGTTGTTGCCGTTACTACTAACAGAAAAATAGTTACAGCACAAACACAAACATAAACAGTGAGCAAAGTTCCATTTGTGGAGATATGAGGTTTCCGTAGCATCCTGATGGCACGTAGTTTTAAGCCGCATGGCGAACTAAATGTGGATATTTTGAGTCATAAACACGTATGTATTTTTTCTGGGTTATTCTCATAACATCGTTGTTTAGAGACATTCGCTTTTAAACACGTTCAGCCAAACCAACATTATAAGAGTAAACAATGGGGAGCATTTACTGATGGCAGATTGACAAACAGCTCCTGGAAAATGGGTACCGTTCCTCCCAAAGGTCCACTCCGTGCCTGTGTTGACACATTCTGGACGCCTTTATTTGATTATTTGGAGAACCCGTCCTCGGAGCATGTGATGAATGTTCCCTCGGAGTGCAGTTCCCTGCTGTGCATGTGAGGTCCAAATGCCTTCTCGCTGTCCGACACACAGCAGCGTCACACAGCTCTGTTTTTGTGTTCCTGTATTGGTCCTGCAGGATTCCTAATACTGCCGAAATGTTCAGTGAGGTCATCGCTTGCACGCTCCACTAGGAATGTTAGTTGTGTTATTTCTTTTCTGCTTCCAACCTGTTTCTAAGTATCGAAGACGCTAATCATGTTCCAACATCTCAGTGACACAAAATCACAAACCACAAGTTAATAATGATTTTGGAAATCACTAGAAGTCTTGACCTTAGACTGAGTTCCCAGTTCTCTCTCTCTCTCATATCACATGCTAGACTGGGAATTACATGATATTTTTTTAAATTTACTCCAACCATGGCACGGTCAGATGGGCTTCTTTGGGCATTTCAGAAACTGCTGATCTCCTGGAATTTTGGCACGGAAAACCGTGTCGTTGTCTCCTTGTTGACGAGAGAGATCAGAGGAGAATGACCAGACTGGTCTGAGCTGACAGGAAGTAGCTCAAATAATCACTCTTTACAACCGTGTTGAGCAGAAAAGCATCTCAGAACGCACAACACATCAAATCCTGATGAGCTACAACAGCTGGAGACACCATCAGGTTCCACTCCTGTCAGCCAAGAACATGAATCTGGGGCTATCATGGGCGCAGACTCACCCACACTGGAACCTGAAGAGGTCTTGGCTTTTAGTCATGTGACTTAAAGGTTTATGACATATATCATAATGACATATAACTTGAAATTTACAGTATGTCAGGACACGAGCTTATCAGGGATACGTGACATGATGTGTTTATAAAGTGGGCGGAGCTTAAAGCTTTCCTCAGTGTTACAGTTAACGTTGTGAACAGAAACAGTCAAATTAACAATTTTTGAGATTTTGATTACTTCCGTTTACTGCAAACACAATACAGATCCAATTTATCCAAAAGAAAATCTGAAAACTGACATGAACAAAATTCAAAGGTCTTGCCTGAAAAACCTGAACAGGTTTTGAACTTTGTTGAACTGGTGTACGGTATATTTGTCTGAACGGCCAATTCATCAGTCTACAGCAGTCGAACGTGATGCAGCTGAAATAAATTTGGCCGATCCGGTCTCACGGCTGCGGGGCTGTAACGTGACTTGATGAATGTTTCGTGGTACATCACATTCACGCCACATGGTCATAATCCAACCATTAATCAAACTCAACCATCTGCATCGCTGCAGATCGGAACGACTGTAAAATCTTCCTGACAATCCCACTGTCGTTACACCGGGCACTCGGTGCCAGACATAATAAAAAATAATCGAATAATAATTATTTCTTGCTCATAGCTTATAAAAACATGATGAGAAATGGCAGAAAAACTGAATGTAACAATGATGTGGATTAAATGCATACATGGTGTCATCCACGCTGGTGTTAGTGTTTTTGCTTGTGACAGATACTTCAAGCTAATATCGAAAAAGAATGCATCATCATGATGCAAGCAGAAGACGATGTGATCTTTTTCTATTATCGCCCATCCACCTCGATGTTTATCATGTTGAGGTGCTTTTCTGAAAAAAATTGTAATTATTACATCTTGAGCCAGCCTGGTCATTCTACTCAGATCTCGCTCATCAACGTGGCGTTTCCGCCCACAGAACTGACGCTCACGTGATGATTTTCTTTTCCGCACCATCCTCTATAAACTCTGTGTGAAAATCCCAGGAGAGCAGCGGTTTTTATAATACAAAGAAAACGTCCATGCCGATTCTGGGATCGCGTTTTCCCCCGTTCTGGTGTTTGTCTTTAACTGAAGACTTTCCATCACATAGCTGTGGTCAGTCATCATTTCTTTCGAACGTCACTGCAAGAAAATGTCTAGCTCTCATTCCGGTTTGAAAGCTGGCAGACAGAGACCATCTGAGAAGGAACATCTGGAAATGTATCTATTTTTCCCATTCACATTTTTTAGGTAGCAAGTATTGTACAAATTCTTGCAGTTCCTTCAGTATCACCAGTTTCTGAACCTAAAGCGTTTATGGCTGGTGATTCCGAGCAGGCTGCCAGTGATGACTCACTGAAGTGAACCACCGGTTGTGTAAGTGATGTGAGAAATCCCCATCAGAGAAGACACGGGAATGCTGCTGGCTGCGTCATTACGAAGAACACGGACTATTTAGGGCCTGTTACAGTACACTTTAAGATGGAGTAAGAAAACGCTCTCACGTGCCAACTGAACAGAAAACGAACATTCACGGCGTTGAACTCTACTCAGAGGAAAAGAAGCAATTTAGCTAGTCACTAGCAATCAGCACTGAATCACCACTCAGTGAAGGAGCGACGTTCTTATACGTAAGGAGGAAAACACCTAGGGACATGCTGTTACAGGAAAATAATCATTGACAGAGTGATGTCATAGAGTAGACTTACTGATATCACTTCACAGTTGATTATTTTCCTTTAACAGCACACCCCCAAGTACTTTGTTCCTCTTGTACCGTAACAAATTCCCATTTATTATACATCCATTATCTATAGCGCTTTATCCGTCTGGGTGGCGGGGAAGCTGGAGCCAATCCCAGCATCTTGGGGTGA
>JAQQZR010000037.1:1586124-1614776 GCA_030068235.1 Notoglanidium macrostoma | reverse complement strand
CTGGGTGATCCGGGGATCGAACCCAGGACCTTCTTGCTGTGAGGCGACAGTGCTAACCACCGCACCACCGTGCCGCCTTCCCATTTATTAAACAATTTTTTGTCCATTTATAGCTACATTAAATGTGGAATTTTTATGAAACAAGTTAGTTCCAGTCTCTTCCTTACCAGCCTCTCTAGTTTTAATCTCTCTTACAGTTAATAAATAGTAATACAAAAAAAAAAAAAACCACACACAGCTTATCACATGACTGAAATATGGAAAATGTAAAGTCACAGCTTTGACTGTTCCAAACGGCTGACGCTGGAGACTCCTTCCATGATCTTAATCTGTTTATTAAACTCTCCTAAAGTTCAGCTCTTTTTTAAAGCATGCTCTTTTGTTGAAAATCCAGTCATAGTTTTTAAAAATAAATCGACGAAGCGTGCCAGAATTCAGCCACGGTACCATCTGACAGGTATTCCCATTCCTCCAGACTGTACACTGCATACTGTACGTGCTAGTAAAGGGGAGCGAGTGTGTGTACTGTGTAGATGTGCAGAGGTATTTGCAATGTGGACTGCTCTCAAAATCTCCTTTTTGCCATGCTAACTTTTTCTGAGGTGTTTAATTTCATGGACGAGTGACTTAAGCATTTCCTGCAGCCTGAGTCGACAGAACAGAGAGACGGAACGAGAGAGAAGACAGAAGAGGTCGAGTTCACAGATGGACAGCTGCAAAAAAATTTAAAAACACTGTATAAGGGATGAAGAAGATGGCAATGGTGTAGAGGTGTGGTCAAAAAGTGGAGATTAATTTATACATTCACACTAGCAGGAGGAAAGTCACTCATATTGCTTATAGTTTGTTTCTTATGGACGTGTGGTGAGCGCTACTGATGCCACTTGTGGGTGTGGCCTATCGAGCGCTTATTTTCGGTTTGTTTTTTGATCAAAAATGTTAGTACCTATATACAGCTTCTAAATCTAGCTAGTTAAATACGACACTGATCAGTGTGGCTGTTTTACCTACATGCCACCTGCTTGACATGGCGCAAAGTTGGTTTTTAGATTAGCAAAGCAAGCTAACTGTACTAGCTTTGCACTCACCAATGATCTCCGCTACTTCTTTCCTAGCTGTATTTTTCTCCGTACACATTTAATGAGAGGTCGTATATGACAGGATAAGACGGAACCATGCTTATAAATCTTTTTGCAATGAGGACTGATTGCAGGTAGGAACTAAAGTTGTGAGCAAGGAACTGAAGAAATGACCACGTTTCTGCTCTGCACGTAGATAAAAAACAAATGCCCGCTTTGTTTTTTGTAAACGTGCATGGAGGATAAGGGATGTTCCTGATTATGGCTTTGGGTATAACACTGGTGAATGTGGAGAGAAAGGACTAGAGCAGGGTGCGAGAGATAGGGTACAGAGGAACACGGAAGGGGGATAAAGAGAGAGCTTGCAAAACAAGAGACTGTTCAGTAACAGTGAACAGTAACAGTAACACACGTGCACATGTTCAGTCCAATGGCCAAGAAGAGAAGAGAGAAACGCCTCGTTTTCGTCCCTCCTGCTTCCACCAACACAATGAAACAATTCAGTTAATACAACAAAATCTGCTGGCGCAAACAGAGCAGCACGCCAGCACACAAAGACATGAAGCAACATCGTACTGGACGTGCACCACTGCTAACACACACGTTCCTTCTCTACATAACACTTAAACGCACGCTAACCTTTATTAAAAGCTTATATGTACAGATTGGGCAAAGTGCAAAATGTGTTGCTGTGGTGAAACAAGTCTCAGTTAGTATCGAGCAAATGTTATTGCGTCATAAAACACAAGAGCCAATCATGTTCCGGTATGCAAACGTAAGGTACCGAACACCTGTTTTTCCAGAAGGAGAAGGTGCGAGGTACAGAGTTGGAGCTGGTTTCAATTTCCTGTCGTCCGCGTCGAGTGGCTCATTTATTATTTGACATAGAAAAGATTTGAACGGACTGTAAGATAAGAAAGATATATACATATGCAAACTCAGACAATCCAGATAACCGTCCTCTAACACATGCGCAAGGTTTCATGGAAACTGAGGATGCGTCAATACCATTGTGTCCAGCCTGACTATGCTTAAACGTTTTAATACTAATTGTGATATGAAAATAAAGGACCTAATCGATCAAGGACGTCTCATAACACTTTATTTAGCGCTACAGTTTTAAAAAAGTGTGTGTTCATGCACGTAGGCAATGCGACTTGTTCTTTAAAATGTTAGCTAGTCGATTATAAATGAACTACGCTTAGCTAGCTTGAATGGACTAGAGCTGCAGTGGTGAAGAGTGAGTTTTACTGCGCTTCTGTTCGGCTCACCATACACCGGGAAAGAGCTGTTATTTTCACTCAGCTATCGCTGTCCGTGGAAATGTTTTTCTCACCTGGACTCCTTTACGTTTAAGATGTTTTAAAGGTCATTTATATTGTAGAAAGATGCCGTAGTTCCTCTTGATGAACAAGTCCAGACTGCTGCCGGTTAGTGTTGTTTATTAGCATGACAACGTCACCTGGCTGAGCATTTTTTTTCCCCCCGAGTATGAATGAATGTGCATGCTGTCAGACAGATGCCAGTATCAGCAGCGATGCTAATCTGATCTAATGGTCACCGTCACATCACATCACTATCCAAACTCGAGATGAAGTTATTAAGTGGTCTGTGTGATGGGTGGATAAATAGATATTATTCCTACGAGTATTCTTAGCTGTGAAGCATATCAAATAATAAAAATGTGTATTTATGATGTAACTCTGACATTTCATCTCTAACAAAAGATCTTCCATGAGTGTATTGAGAAGTCTAGTGTTCCTCTCCAAAATATGAGTGTGTATAACTATCCAGTGCTCACCTCGTTGGTCAGACCGACCGCCCCGTAGATCTTAGCAACGTGTCCCAGCAGCCCTGGTGTCTGCTGACCCACAATCCTCAGCGCTGGGAGAAACGGGCTGAGTGAGGCGGGGCTAACCTGGGCTATACCCACCAGCACGGCGAGGAGGACGTCGTTCAAGGAGGCGTCACTCAGGTGACCAATCAGAGATGGCACGAGAGAGGTTAATGCCTGGGGCAGTGAGGAAAGGACAGACTTAAAAAGTGAATTATGCATAAGGAACACAGTAACACACGCTGCTTTTCTGAGATAATGGCAGCAAAACGCCAAATAAAATAAACTAATGAAAGTCGACAGGAAAAAATGCACACGCTGCGAATGCTGGTCTGCTAACCAGACCCAACAGAGTTTAACCATGTGGCCTCGGGCTTCGGAGGGGGTCTAGTAAAAATAGAAAACTTTTCTTTTTTTTACATCTCTTGAGGTTATGATCTGGTCCCGTCCAGTATATGCTGTGCTCTGATTGGCTCATTTCAGAGCTGCCCACCCCCTAATGAGTTCCCGATTCCCTGCAGTGCCTTTTCAGAGAAACGGAGAGAAAGAATGTGTCGGAGTGAATTTCAGAAAGAGTCTCCAGGAAAATCTTTATTGTTTACTCTTCTTCTGATTTAAGAACTAAAACAAGACATGCGGAAAATCCAGTCATTTTCGACAACTCCTTCTGTTACGACACGGAGAATGAGCAAAAACCTGAGTCAGCTGAACCTTACCCATCTGCTCCAAGCTTACGTCTAAGAGTGTTATAAATAATCTCCTGCTTATCCTGTCTGGACGTTCAGGGTTCATAAATATGTTAAAAATGTCCTCCGGCCCTGCCAGAGGGTCACGAGAGGTCACAAGCGAGCGGACGTGACAGAGCAGAGAGATACAAAGGTGAGCGCACAGAGACGACAGACTGGGAATTGTGTCTGTGCTCACGTGTGGAACGTGACTCCGTGGTTTTATGAAGTTTCAATACAGGCTCAGCGAGGCATCGCAACGTGCTCGTTAGCTGAGCTCATACAACGGCTTCGTTTTTACAAAAACAAAAAAAAACCCTGTAGGATACATATACATGTAGGATATATACGGTGCTACATATACACTCACTGACCACTTCATTATCTCTGCTCATTCACACACTTATCCGATCAGCCAATCACAAGGCACCGGCACAATGCATAAAATCATGCATTTGTAAAAGCGTGTTTTTACATGAACACATGAACACACATGATGTGGAAACCGGACGAAGTAAAACTTGACACAAAGCTGTTATATAATTCTCCTGCTTGCAATTCATGGGTCAACGTTCATTATCTATATTATCCGTTAAGGGTCACGTGGAAGCTGGAGCCGGGGTACACCCCGGGCAGGCCGCTAATCTATCACACGGCTAGACGACGGACCATTCACCCTGACATTCACACCCATGGCCAATTTAGAGTAGATAGTTAACCTAATCTGCATGTCTTTGGGCTGAGACATCTTCTGCCTTATGTTATTATGATTCTAACTACCACTATTGAGCCTCATCGTTCAGGTCCTCAGACTGGGAAAGCGGACTTGAGCTTTTACTTGCTCACTGAGCTTTCTAATGGCCTGATCATTTGTCCACCCTGATTCTGAATAAGTTTGCTCTCTGTTTCTTTCTTCAAAACAACAGCATGACTCATTAAAATTTCCTCTTCTTTTATCCTCCCAGCCCATTGCACAGCCTCAGGTTTGCGCAACCGCAGCCATTTTCAGCATGGTGTGCCTCTGCTGGTCCCGCTAGCACGGACAGCGCTGGGTCCCGACGTTTTCCTGCATTCCTTTCAGCTGTCTCCGTAACTCCGCTGTTGCTTTTAGAAAAAGCCTCTGGAGAGCAAGCACGATTTCCACATTTAGGAAAAAACGGGTTATTTTTCCCCCTTCCCGTCACATAACTCTCTCCGCACTCCTGGCTTTTCCTGATGATGAACACATTTTCATGCCCTTTCTCCATCCGTTAAAACTAAAAGCGCTGATATGGGCAGGCGTGTCAATCGCACAACGGCTGAGACGTCTGACTGTCTGTTTCACCTTTTTCCTGCGAGGTGAATCTAAATATCTCTCGTTTGCACTCAGCACCTCTGCGTCTGTCCTTCAGCCTTTTCCTCTGCTGTGCACATGCCTCCACACCCTCACATCCTAAACCTTCACTCACGCTAGCAAGCCAAAGCCAATTATTCATTTTCTAGCTAATGTAAAGTGAGATTTTCTCAATTCTGTGACAGTTAGCGCTAATTTAGTAAAGGCATCCGTAAGGCGTGTGTGGGACGACGTTTCTTCGGTTCTCCGCTCACAGCATTAGTTCGTACCTGCACTTGGTTCCCATTTCCTGTGTGACGCACAAAAACGGAAGAAAAGCTTACTGTGATTTCATCTTAACCTGTCATATAGGTCTTTATGGGTTCTGGTGAGCTTCCTCGTTCTTCCTCTCTTCTTCCTCACACAAGCACACACACTGACCTGTGGATGTCGATCAGAGACCATCTGGAGCAGTCGGAGTAAGTGTTGTCTGCTCGTCAGGTCCAGCTCGGGAATCATAAGTACCAGGTCCTGGATATGCTTGTGGATTGGATCTGGTTCTAGAGGATATACGGAGGGGAGAACCCGCAGCAGCATGCTGTTACCTAGCAGTCAAATACAGCAAACAACAACCCATCAATACAGTTTTGTCATCTTCTTTATAGAATGTTTCACCTCACATTTTACTCTAGTGCAGATGTTATCAGAAATCTACATGTCTACAGATTTATATGTCAAACTGACAAGGAAATTTATGTGGTGGTGGCTAACAAATGCACTTGCACATAAGCGCAGATAACATAAATGCATAAATGGACTGTGTTCTTTATCATCCAAATTATTCGCTAAGTACGGCAAAAAACACTAGGGCTCATGCTGTTTTGGGAAAATAATCACTGATGATGTGGCGTCATGAAGCGAAGTTACTGTCACCACAAATATGAATATTTTCCAAGAACAACATGTCTCTGATTGCCTATTCCACTTCTACTTAACAATACATCATAATTTTTTATATCTGTTTAGGGTTACATTTAAAGCTGTGGAAGTAATCACTTATGTTGTAGCAGCTATAAACATCCATCATTCCTTCTCGAAGTTGCTAAGACAAAAAAGGCAGCTTGTCATGTTATCCCTAAACCACAATGCATAAAACAGTCTGTCCTGAAAGTGTCAGGAAACATGCAAAACATGTTACTTCCATAAATGTTACATGAACATCTTCTGCTTGTTACTACAGAATTAATAGCGTATTAGAACAAGTGCATCAGTATAACGCTGTGATTTGCAGCCGCACTAGTGTCAGAGCTGCTGTTACAGAAAGCTAATCAACACCTTCTGACCAATCAGAATCCAGAATTCAGCTGTAAGCTGAGAATATCAAATCTTGCCATGTGTGGTTATGCTAAAACCTAACACACAAAAGAAAAGAGTGGAATAACAAAAGATAAATATAGAACGACAAAAGCAGAGAGAAGAAAAAAGTAAAGGAGAAAGTTTCACCCTTAACCCAAACCACAGCACTTCAGCTACTCCAGCCAAACACGTCTATCAACAGCTCCTTCTCATCTGGGAACGATCCTCAGCTTCCTATAGGTGACTCCGGGCATAAAAAAGAACTCTGTTTGTGGTCCAAACACAATAAGTTTCCACTGGAGCTGGCAAAAATAACAAACATGTGTGGGAACAGGACGGTCGTTACAGCTGTAGACTCCAGAGGGTGTAATCTGGCCAAATGAGGAAGAGAGGGATGAATTAGCTACCTCATGTACATGAACATGTTTTCAATTTAAGGTTTCAAATCCTGTGAATCATATCTGTCACACTTGATAAAGGTGCAGTCTTGGTCTTTCGGTTCTTTAAGAACATGACCAAATGGAAGCAGCACTCCAGGATATTGGCTAAATATGGACCAGAGACTTGAGCATTTGGTGGGTTCTTGGTGTATAAACTGAAACATATTTGCTAATCAGTTTACTGGAAAAGATTAAACTTTTCAATCAGTGCTTAGTGCTTCAGTGATCAATGCATCGGATCTGGAAGCCGGTGTTGCTGGTATACGCTTCAGATCCACCATGAATCAGACCTCGATACACCCTGGATGGGATGCCAGGTCATCACAGGGCACTATGCAGACACATTTGCACACTTGTTCACACTTGGGGAATTTTAGAGTCACCTGGGGGGTGGCAAGAAACCGGAGAACTAGGAAGAACCCACATGAACCCAAGGAGAACATGGAAAACAGTACAAACAGTAACCCGAGCTCAGGAGCACTGACTGGTCGATTGAATGTAGCATTCACACCTAGGAGTAATCCATTTTATCCTTCTGGCATGCTCTTTGGGAGAACCTGGAGGAAACCAACAGCGAGAACGTATTCAAGTCCAGCTCAGGATCAAATTGAGGACCGTGGAGCTGTGAGATTGCAACACTACCTACTGTGCCTCCCAAACCTGAAACATCATCATTCCTCTTCGGTATGAGCTTTCCTGGTCAGGTCTGTGCTGGATCCAGAGCTTATCCTGGAATACTAGGTGTGAGGCAGGAATACACCCTGGATGGAACAATAGTCCATTGCAGGGAACAAACATACATGTTCACACCTTGGGGAGGGAAATTAGAGTTGCAAATCTGTCTACCGTCATGTTTTAGGGGGGGTCGGTTGGAGGAAACGCAGATGAGATCATAAAAAACTCCACACAGAGTGTAACCTGAGCTCAGGACCAAATCAAGAAGCTGTGAGGCAGCAAAGCTATCCGTTGTGCCCGAAGCTGGAACTTATTTTCCAAAATACACTTCTGACAGGTTATTGAACAATTTCGTATTCTGGGAAGAGCCCAGTCTCTTGCATAATGCCTGTTGTTCAAAAGAAGAAAAATATGGACCATATGAGACCTGATCAGTCCATCAGCACCCTTAAACGCCTCAAAACCAGTCTGTGTTGGGTTGTAAAATCTCTGACAAGCGGTATTAGCAAATTCTACACGCCTGGAATGAACTATGCTAAAATGTTTTGTTTATACAGTGCCAGCACTGAAAACATGTTGCAGGAAAATGTTTTGAACAAACTGTCAAACTCGTGGCTTGAAAACATTACTCGAAAGCAAGCCTCAAACCAGTGGGTAATTAAATATGAAATAAAACACTCCATGTCATGCAATTATAGTAAAATAATCAAGAACAGAGCGATGGTGCGGAGTTAATTAGCAGCACACCCTGAAGTGTTTTATTCCTCTTATAGCTCTGTCGTTTGCCAAAGATCACATTTTTAAAATTTATTAAAAAAAAACAAAAAAAAAAAAAACGGCACATCGTATATTCTATCCATTTAGAGTTACATTTATGTTGTGTGAGGTAAGGTAGTTCCTGTTCTCGCTTATGTTGTGTGATGTATGTCGTTCCCTCACCAGCCTCACTTTTTAATGTGTCTTGAAGTCAATATGACGTTATAAAAATATGCTGCTTGTCAAATTACTGAGAAACTGATGCTGTGTTAGAATGACATAAGTGTGTAATAATCCAGAATCAACACACGAATAACAGAACCAGGAAGCATGACATTTGAAAAAGATGGGACAAAAAAGCGTGGCAAGCCAGGACCAGGAGCAAAACGAAAGGTGGTCATAACAGAAACAAAAGCACACAGTGTGAACTCAAAACAAAACTAGACAAGAGGGGAAAGTGATGACAAGCGCATTAATATAGCAAACGGATGATTTGCGTTGCAGCTGGAACTGTCTGCTGCTGTTACTGAGCATTCGGCAGTATGTAGATGCTGGTGGAGAAGCACAGTGTTCGCTCTTTCAGACTGTTTTTTCGGCAAAGTCAAGAAAAGATGAAATTTATGTATTAAAAAAGCCCCACATTATCGTATTGTATTTCACGATATTAATTTCGCACTAATCATCGTTCACAAGCGTCTGAGAACGTACTACGTTGAAACATGATCTGTGTGGAAAGTCTGTGGCTAGGAGTAAAATGCTAGTTTTAATGATTAATGGGTTTTTTGAGGTAAAGACGTATATTGGAGTGTTTACAGGAGAAGGTAGGAAGCACTGCAGGCATCGAAGCCAGCGAGAAGCTCGGCTGAGTGAAAACGCTCTCAGACCTCGGCTCTTCTCCCACTGCGGTCTGCCGAAAATAGGACACGCTCGTAAATACGCCATGCTTTCCTGCAACCTGCCAACTCCCAAGCGGAGTGCGTATGTACTGTTCATGTATGCATGTGGACTCCCGTGCGCAACATCTGGGTCGTCCGTGTCAGTGGGGACGCTAGATGGATGAAGTGTCTCCGTCAAAGCTGTGTGAAATCAGGTTGCCAGGGATCGCTGCGGGTTTGGAGCCGGAGTCGGGGAACCGTCTGGGTGTTTGGTCCTGGTATCGTTATTTTAGCTTATGGACTGCATTAGGTCCTGAACGATATCTGTTTTAATGGCTATTTAAGGGATTTGTATGAAATCCAGATGTGGATATGATTGCAAAAAGCAGTAGGATCATAAGTCTCGTTGAGCTGTGGCATTACTGCGTCCAGCCTGTACTGTTACAGAATGATTATACATTATACATATACATGACGTCACACCACGGTGCTGTTGAATGCCGGATTCTGATTGGTCAGATGGTGTTGCTTCATTTTCTATAACAGCAGATCCGACAGTAGAGCAGTTGCAAATCACAAGTCTATCTTCATTCTCAAATCTCATCATTGCTATACTAACTACCTGCATAGAGACTCGTGTTTATGGCACGTCGCAGATAAAATGTGTATGATCGTTGACATGGTGAAGTTCTTTTGCGAGGAGATGTTTACGGAAGGAGTCTCGAATTTCAGCGCTTTGTAGAGGTCGGTGGTAAATCAGTCAGAGGATAGGCTTCGGTCTTATTAACTTCAAGAGAGAAGGAAGTAAAGCAAGTGAGGGAACGACTACGTATAGCAGCATGGACGTTCCATAAGATTAAATCTAACTATAAATGGATAAAATGTATGATGTGTTGTTTTGAACGAAAAAATGGCAATACTTTACTGTTATTGGAAAATAATCAACGTCGAGGTGGTAACAGTAACTTTGCTTCATCGCACCACCCCGTCGCTGATTATGCGCCTGTAACAGCACACCACTCAGCGGTTTATTCCTTACGTACGCACCGAACGCTGTGTAGCTGACGCTACATAAAGCAACAACCCCTTACAGTCTCAAATACAGAGTGAATTAGTCAAGTGTATAACAGATGTAAACACAACAGTAATGGCCAATTAGCAACCAGGACAGTTAAAAAGAATAATTCCTCATCTCTCATCAATCTGTAGGTCAGCTCTACATGGCTACTGGACGCTGGAAGAGAGACCCTTATTGTGCTTGACCTCCACTCATGGTGTAGGTGAGAGTGGCATTTCATTTCAACAGCACATTTCATTCCAGCAGCTGTTGTGAATAAATCATCAAGAACAACAAGGCCAGTCTTTTCACGCCGCACTGAGTCAGTGCTTTCCAGGAGTTTCCACATTCAGGAACGCCTCTGCATGTCTTGCAGGTGGTCTTGCCAACCTTCACAGTGGAAATATAGATAACATCATGCCTGAGGAACACAAAGAAGAGTACACACTCGTAGCCTGAGCGACAACACGTGAGCACGGTGTTACAATGAATCAGGAATTGGCATAACATGGCCTCGCAATTTATTATTAAACTGAGATTCCTGTGGTCTGGTATGTGGCTTTGGCGGGGTTTGCTGATGGCATGCCAAACACTCATCTATCCATGGACCGAATACTCGGTCTAGATGAATGGAACTCGATGTTTGAAAGAGATCAAGCTTGTTCCCTATGAAACAAGATAAAAAAAAGAAATACGAGTCTGGTTTTTTCACCTACACGTTGTTTAAACCTGGTGTGTCCTCTCGGTTGGTGCGGCACCAAAGGGGTACGATTACAACTAGGGAATATTAAACTAGGTGTTCATATCTAGCACTAGCTCTATGCTCGCCGTACTTAGACTACCATCATACTGAGTAAAAGAATGTTACGAGGATGTTTTTTTTTTTGGTTTGTTTAATTACATGCAGTCTGAAACCAAATCAATCAATTTTGCCATCAGTTCCTCCCTTAGACTCAACCAATGGACTAAGAGATGTGCGCCATTTCTTTTCATAATCAAACTGCCAAATCTGTAATGAATCTGCAAATCCATATTGTATGTCACTTTTCATCCACCATCCTTAGTGATGGCTTGATATACATTAATGAGTAATTGCGGATACACAGTTTTGACTCTTTGGACTCTTTAGTCTTTGGGCTATCGGAGTGTCTCCTGACTGACTGGTTGGCTCTGTGATCAACATCAGTTTGAATCCTGATGAATGGTGATTACAGTGCAGCACAAGTTTAAACACAGTGGTCATGTTTCTCTTAGTCATGCTCGGTCAAGCGTCCCATATGTCAAACTTAGTAAAGACGCGAGCGGAGGCTCGGGTGTGTGTCAGGGACGTCTTCTTCTGTTCTTAGGGCGCAAGTTCCACATGTGATCAGATCCCGGAGACGAGACTGCTTTTGTAATCTACACTGTCGTCTGCGATGATGGAGTTTCCATGACGAAAGACGCCAGTGAAATGTCTGACAACGATGATGTGACTTGAATTAATATCCAGACAATGGAACATGATCACGCATGCGTCGCAAGTGTTCGGAACACTGCTCCTTTATTTGAAAACTCCAGCCCTGGATTCCGCCCTTCTGCATGACATGAATAAGTGTCACGTTGTAGCTGTAACGAGAGGAAAGTACCACTTGACCCGTCGCAGTGTTTTGAGAATTTTTGGAAGATCACAGTCATGCTGTGGTAAACACTGACAACATGCACTAGAATTTGACAGGGTTCTAGCATTTTCTTCCTCCTATCCTGAAAATAGCACAATTACTGCATGTTGGAATAAATAAATAAAGCTCAGTTGTCGTAGATGGGTCACCTATTAAAATCCATAGAGAGAAATTTATTGTATCAGGACCATCAGCTTGTAAAAAGACGGTGCTGCAAAGGCATTATTCTAAGCAAGAAAGCCTTGTTTTAATTATTTCGGCCAAAACAACAAAGCTCTCACTTCTTCCTGGGTCACTTTTGTGAGTGAGAGCGGATCAACCGACCATGCTTTGTAGTTACCACACACACTTTGTATTTTCACGCGTGCATTTACAACACAACGTACTGCTTTTCTGTCTGAACTGACTGAAATTATCAAGCTGATTTGTAATCTCACTCTTTATCTTCCATTGCGTGGGTGTTTTGGCGCAGTACTGTAGGACACATGCTCCATCTGCCGCCACAGGATCTTTGACTATGGCAGTGTGTCTGTATGTGTGTGTGTGTGTTCATGCAAATACGTGTTTATTTTCTCACCCTAACAGTTTGTGCTCAGCAAGGTTGCATAGATGAGGCCAAGGTGTGCTGCATAATCGCTCCCCAGCTCCATCACTCCTTGTTAGAGTGAAAGATGAGCTCTGACCCCTGATCATCTCAGGGGAGCTCAACAGAGCGCCTCGAGCTGTACAAACCCACCCACACACACACACACACACACACACACACACAGGGAGCATGTACAAATGAAACAAAGGCGGCATTAGAGAGGGGAATGTAAGGATAGAAGCGTGACTCCATGATTGTGTGTCACTGCTATTACTTTCATAAATCTGTAACCTAACCTCTGCGCATGATTCAGATAATAAAACCGACAACTTTACCTTGAAAAGGTAAGTTGATTTTTTTTGTACCACGTCTGAACCCATTTAACGTCTCATGCTTGAAATGCTTCCACGAGCCATACATTACATGTTACGCAAAATGGTAGGGAATTTTTCCGCATCATCAGAATTTTCTTGAAGATCATGGGAAGAAGAAAAGCATGCTCCTTCCTTCCTTCCTTCCTTCCTTCCTTCCTTTATTTTCATGGATTTTGCACTATTGACTGATGAGGTCACTGCGAAAGAACAAACCTGTTACACAAATTACAGACTTAATTTAAACAAAAATGAGCTTTAGAATCATTAGAACGTCCTCAGAATGGCGATTAACCACAATTTTGTCTATTTGATAATTCTGTTATACGAGATGGATTAAAAGCAAAGAATAGTAACGTAAGCAGACCACCGCGACCAATTGCATATTCATTTCAGTTCACCAATTCAATGAACATTTTGGAATTCAGTTGTTGCCTTTTTACTTTCATCTGTAAGCGTCGCCTTTTATGGAGTCTTGTGGGTGTGGCTACGTGGGTTTGTCATGATCATGGATGCTAATTTACAACTGATTTGTAACTGGCTTTTATTGACATGAGCACAATGAAAGCCAGCAAAGCTTTTTAGCTTGGTTTGTCAATAAAAACACTCACACACGACGTCACGAAGAGATTAAGAAATGAGGCGCGATGTAAGAATGAGATATCGTTAAATGCATGTTTTCTTAGATTTTCACAAATTATAACAGAAGTATCATTTTAACGTCGCAATGTCAATGGGATAAAAAAGCGGGACAAATAAATACGAATGGGTGAACGAGTGAAAGAGTAAAGTGGGGAAAACCCACGTTGAGGTAATTCTCATCCTAAATTTCTACAATAAAAACAATAGTCTCATTGTCCAATTATTATTGTTCGGTTGTCTGTCTTTCATGCTTCCTTTTCCTTGTCACGCCCCCACGTCGCTCTTTCCCTACTTTCTCGTAACTGCAGGAATGGCAAATCTGTAATTACCACATATGCTACCTCCAACGAAGTAGGCTGACTCCTCTGTGTGTGTGTGTGTGTGTGTGTGTGTGTGCGCGCGCATGTTTATATAGAGCGTGGAGCAGCTCTCTCCAGCTCACTTCATTCAGCTTCAGCTCACACACACATACACACCGGAGCGCTGCCAAAAGATTGCTCAGCACTTCAGACACACAGAGAGAGAGAGAGTCTGAGTCAGAGCATACCTCGAACTTAAACATCACTCAGCCCAGACGCACACTGTAGCTTAGACACACACACACACACGCGCTCATACTCTTAGAGCCGGGCAGCATGTCAGCGTTGAGGATTGGCCAGGTGGTCTGTATGGTGGTTTTGGCGAGCGTGGTGATGCCTCAAGGTTACGACGAAGCCATCGAGGTGAATTTCTCCGATTCGTATTACGACAACGAGATCGGCGAGGGAGAGCCGAGCGAGGGTGAGTGTGCCTGTACCTCAAACACGCCGTAACATTCACTAAACGTCTGTCATAGGGCTAAAGTTACCTGTAACACGCAACTGTTTGTGACTCCACGGTTTATACAATTCCTGTACACAAACTAAGAATTCCACAAAGTTCAAATTCATCCTCCTGGATCAACATGACGTTCCAGATTAGGAAGCGAAATCAGCTCAAAAGGCAGGAGAGTATGACATCCGATCTCAAACAGGGAAAAAAGATGCGCAGGGAGGTTTTAGGCACTTGGACAGAATGTGGGCGTGACAGCCTTGTATGAAATTGAATGAAAAATGAGATATGTTCGGATTGTATATGAGGTCTGTTATACACCGCAAACATGTGACATCTTAACAAGTGAAATATAGTGTAATGTAGCTATTAAAAATACAATAAAACAAATGTCAGACTAATAAATCTAATTCTAGTCAGTTTGAAACATTTCAAGCTTTAAAAAATGCTAAACCTTCTGCCAGGAGAACGAGCCTGAAATGAGTAAAAAATGTTTAGAAACAGCTTTAATGAATTTGAGTCATGTTAAGATATTTTCACTTGCAAAAAAAGAACGTCTTTTCTTGCAGTGAGCAGAGACACGAGTGCTAGCCCCGCCCCTAATCTGTAGGCGTTCATACGAATCAAGCATTTATGACTTTATACATCGCGGACTTCGTGCATGAAATAAAATAGCAGAGTGAAAAGTGGTACTGATGAGTAGAAAAGTATAAGTGAACTTGTGTTTATATATATTAGCATTATTTCATGGCTGGATTTTAAAAAAATTTACTTTATTTAACCATTTAATCATGTCCAGACAAAAAAAAAATAATCTCATTTTTCATGCGAGCCCTGGCCGAGACAGCAGCACTTTATTCGCCACAAGCAGCATTTAGACATGACACAAATAACATCAAATTATGTTAAACATAATTTGACCTAAACAAGTAAAAACCAGAGCATTCAAAGTGAACTGACTACGAGAATGGAAATTGTCTTGCTTCTTGTATATAACACTGAATATAGCAAGGAAAGAAGGTGAACAAGAATTGTCTTGGTTAGTGATAAAGTGAGGAGATGTCGAGTTATTTAAACGACAAATAATTAAGCCAGGCTGAGTCAGCAGTCTGTGGAAGGACAATTCTTTGCATGTGTGTGTGTGTGTGTGTTTATGCTTATGCCACAGTGGGCTGAAACTCTGAGGTCTTTCTGTAATGACGTAAACACTCAGGGGCCCTCGGCACCCACCAGAAACAAAACCTCACTCTGTAGTTCTCTGCTTTAGGAACACACACACACACACACACACACACACACACACACACACACACATACCCTCACACACCCTTTACAACAAAATATGCAAGACAGTAAGTGAGACACTTCAACTTTGTTGTGATGTATATAATCACCTGCACTGTAATGCACTCATGACTGAGCATCTGGAGCTGTAATAAAATATTCAAACCCAGAATCCACCCCTAGCTACACATCTTCTCCCTTCTGGCTCATTCTGAACTATAAGCATGCCAAAAATGAGCCCTGAACATGCATAACATGTATCCCGTTTCCACCCTCACAGCGGACACCCCGACTGCCACCACGGCCAGTCCCTGCACAGCCTCCGAGCTCAGCAAGTGGGACAAGCTCTTCACCATGCTGGAGAACTCGCAGATGAAGGAGAACATGCTGCTGCAGTACTCGGACGACATTGTGAAGGTGGGCCTGCAGTCTCTGCGCACCGAGGTGCTGGAGATCGTAGCGCAGAACAGCGCCTCCTGTGCAGCTGCTGTGGAGACCTCTGCACGTCGGGCCGGAGCGCACACCGAGGAGAGACTTCTGCAGACCCTGGAGCGGCTGAGTAATGCCGCGGCGCAACGTCAGACGGAGCATGACACAGTGCTGCAGCAGATCCTGCAGGCCACTCAGGAACACTTGACACAGTTTGATATGATGGAGAAAAGCTGCATGCATGACCGGGTCAAGAGTTTCCAGACTAGAGATCTGGAAAAGGAAGACAAAGGACAGCTGCACGCCATCTATGCTGAACTGCAAAGCCTACAAGAGAAGTTGGGCTCCCTCCAAAGAGCCACAGCTGGACAAATACTGCCCGCAGGTACGAAACTATATATAAAATCTCATTTATTTTTGTTTACAGGAAGTTGTGTATGAGCAGATTGTTAATAAACGTATTGGGATGAGCAACAGGACAACATCTAGGATTAAAACAGCAGCTCTTACGTACAAATTTACAGTATTTTGGTGAGGTTATCTACTGAAGCGAAGGTGGAACTTAGAATAAACTGTTCTTGGGAAGCGTAAATCTTTAGAGTGTCAGTGTGGGACCATAAAACACAACACAAAGTGAGTCACAAGTGCAGAGTTAAAACATCAGGATGAATCAGACAGATCCCGCATGACAGGAGCCAGTAGAAGTGTGTCAGGGTCTGGCAGTAAAGTCTGAACCGGATGAAAAACTGGGGGAACAGAACTGCCTTGGAGAAGGCGAAAGTACGCTGCTGAGGTGATGATTGTTCTCTCAGACCTGTCAATTTTCTGATTTACCACTTTTACCCTTCTCTAGCTGAAAAGCCATCAGAGTTGAGATTACACACTGGTCTGGTCATCATTTGCTCTCTTTTTATCTCTGCAAGACAAGACTCTCAGATCTGTATGTGTAAAATGCCTGAGACCGGTACAAAGCCAGTCTGAGACCAGGCAGAAATAATATAACCCGTGTGCAGAGGAAATCCGAACCAAATATCGAGGCCTAATCATCAAACAACAAAAGGGAGGAAACCGAAGAGTCAACACTTGTTTCAGCACTCACTTTCCTCAACTTTGAAGTTAGGAAACACAAGATAAACACGATGTCTGGTTGAACAGAACAGTTACAAGTTGTCATAACTGATTGCAGATGCAGAAGAACGAACTTTCTACATTGAGGGATCGGGGTACCATTAATTCCTTCTCTTACCAGCCCAAACACACACACTTACACATACACAATATACTTCCTGTTTCTTAGAGTTAGAGATGCCCTTTCCTGCTGGACTTGTCTCAGTCAGCTACACACACACACACATCCAAACGACTGACCATCTGGAAGAGAAATTTACAATGGCCATTTCTTCCTAAACAAATGATGTAATAAACTCTAAACACTGACAAAAGCAGAAGGATGCCTCCGGATCTGCAGATCGCCCCACAGCAGGAACTCGGAGTGGGGCAAAAGTGACATTTCAACAGATGTTCAGAGGAGGATCTTTCCTCTTTTGGCTAGAAGACAGCCAACATGTTACAATGTTAATAAGATCGCTGAGGCACGCTATCAGAAAGGGAGGATTTATCGTTGATTACATCAGTGTTTGACCTTCTAAATGACTAGATAGATGTCCTATATGCACTTAATTCATCAATGACGAGCTTTGGCAATGAAATTATTTCCAAAAAGCCTGAATCCTCCCAAACTCCGGATTGACTTTCGTGCTTTGGCACGGCTTACCTCAGGGATTAATGCCGTCCCACAGGGTGCAGTATCTCGCATTAGATATTCAAATGAGAAAATATTTTTATTTATGTCCAAATCTAACCCCCTCCCCCTCTCTCTCTCCCCATCAAGGGTGTGACATGGCGCTCTTCTTCCCTATGCGCGCTCCAAAGATGCATGCGGAGGTAATTCCTCAGCGCTCCATGAAGACCCGTGCCTTCACGGTATGCCTCTGGATTAAACCAACCCAAACGCTTAACAAGACCGTGCTGTTCTCTTACGGCACCGTGACCAACCCACTGGAGTTGCAGCTGCTGCTCAGTGGGCGTAGCGCCCTCTTCACTGTAGGAGGTGAAGCACATTTAGTGGAGGCACGTAATGCGGCAACCGAGGGATCTTGGCTGCATTTGTGTGGGACCTGGAGCTCAGAACAGGGCCTGGCATCGCTGTGGGTAGACGGTCACAGAGCAGCGAGTTCTCCTGGTGTAGCTGAGGGGCATGAGATTCCTGCTGACGGTGTCACCATCCTGGGCCAGGAGTACACTGGAGAGGGCCTGGCCAAGAGATTGGGCTTCCAGGAGACGTTCAACACTGACGAGGCCTTCACAGGGAAGCTGAGTGGCGTAAACGCGTGGGACCGTGTCCTAGGGGAGGAGGAGATTTCCAAGCAGGCGCAGGAAGATGGATGGAGCTGCGGTTCCCGTGGCAACCTGGTGGCCTGGGGCGTGTCTCAGATCGTGGAGAAAGGAGGGGTCAAACTGATCTTCTAGCTGCTCGATATAAAAAACCTGCACGGAAACTTTTAAACTTCAAACACATGAGTAGCCCGCTGTACTACAACTACTACACTATCACATCCTGGTTAGAGCAATGAAACCTACTCGCTTGTTGTGCAACTGTCTTCCATTTATACGGCCCTGAGTCTTGGGAACTGACAAATCTACGAGAACCACGAGAACCAAAGAGCAAGGGAAAGAGTATCGGTAATGCCATTTAGAAGACTGCATTTCTGAAAAAACCAAACAAGGACAATCTAATCATGTCTTCAACCCAAACCTGAACACAGCCTGTGTATTCTTATCGCATTTATCAGAATGTTTACATTCAGCTAAGAAACGTTTTGTCCTGTAATCTTTTGAAACTACTTTTTTTTTTTTTTTTTTTTTTTTTAAATGAAGTAACTTGCTTTTCCTTTGTTAATGTCTGTTTAACACAAAGATGTTCAGTAATTTTTGGTAAAGAAACTGTGTAAAATGTTTACAAGAAAACTCTCTCTGGACTTTACTTTTGTTCTGCTAATGTGAGAAAATGTACTATAGTGTATTTTTGTTAAGAGGATGAAATGAACCCTTATTGTACATAGATCTTTTTTGTCTGTTACTGAAGTTGGGTGGAGTTTAATAAAGAAAACTGTTAAATATAATACGTGGGGTCTCTGGAGAGTATTTGTATAAGCAGCAGCATATTTTCTTTAACCAACATCAACAGGTTTCTTATTCTTACAACCACACGTCTTATTGCATTCACTGTAGTTACTGACCGATACACAGTAGCCACATCGAACACAACAATAATATAATCAAATTGATTATTTTATACGATTGTGAGATGTGGAGTTACTATAACCACCCCAACGTTGGGCATGTCCTCACATGCTTTATTCCTGTTACACCATTATGTGTTACAGAACAACACATCGTCATTTTTATATCATTATCCACTATCATAATCAGTTTATTTATAATGAAATTTAATGCAAGAAGTTCTACTTAACCTAAAATTATTCAACCCACATTGCAAATTAGGTTTATTGGCAACATTTGCAAACTTTCAGCTGTTTGAAATAAACAAATCAAACAGAACAATTTACATAACTCAATACAACTAATATTACAAGTGGTTTCTCCACATTCAGCAGAAAATGCCACTTTTAATGAACCCCACCGAAAAAGCCAGTAAACCTGATTTGCAATGGGGGGTGAATAATTTTATGTGCAACTGTATGTTAGAGCAGTCGTACCCAGTCAGGCCCTCACCAGCCTATTCTTTTCCTCTCAAAGACTAAAGTAAAAACTCAGCTTGTCATGTCAATATATTGTAAATATATTGTAAGGCTTTAGATTGGAGTACGTTCATAATTCAGAAAGATTTCAGCCCAAATAGATTCGCCAAACGCTACACTCTCTCTAGCTATATATATATATATATATATATATTAACGACTGAGGTTACGTAGGAAGGAGACTTGATCCTCCTCATTCCGAAAACCCAGGTGAACACTGACCTCGCTGCATTCCTAAAAGGATGTAACTCATAATGAGCATGCCCTTAGGAGCCCACGCTCGCTCCCGTACACCAGGGAGTTCCGCACTTTTAACAAACTCCAGACCTCCGCCAGCTCGCCCACACTTCCTGCAGTATAGCTTTACACGAAACCCCTGCACTGACACTGATGAAGGCACACTCAACGACGTGATCGTGAAGAAAAACACGATGAAGTGCCTGCAGACCGGAAAGCGGTTACTGCGCCGGATAGGATAAATACTCACTACGACATGAGGCACTGCGTTTCTTATCGCATCACTCGTACCTTGTTTGTACCTCACATGACCCAATCTGAACTCCATTACCTCAGCCTGTTCCAGCTCTGGGAATTGTTTAGAGGTCACTGCTTCCCTGTGTGGCTGAGTGACAAGGGGTCTGGTTGTCGTTAATGAGAGACAGAGGAATGAAAAACAAGAAGCACACACTCACACCAAACCTCACATGATCAGAATCTGAAATATCTTAGTATATTAAATACTTTGATACACTTAGTGTTCACACATGTTCGTTCATAATGCGGGAAAAGTGTATATTTTTAATATTAACCATGAAACAAGAATAAAACTCCTCACGTCGCGCCGTTACAGGAAAACGATCACGATGAAGAGTTACTATTGCCGCTCTGAAGTTGATCATGTTCCTGTCAGAGCGCCTTCGGAAGTGTTTAAATATTCACATACCACATCAATTTGTCAATAATTCCTTTTTTATTAAAAAACAAGAAGTCATATAAATTTTTTTTGTCTGTTTAACGTTGTGGAACATTAAATAAGACAAGTTCGTTCCTGTTCTCGTTCCCTCATCAGACACCTTTTTTTCTCCCCCTCTCGCTTGAATTTAAGCTACAGAAGAGCTCGGCTTGTCACGTTACTGAGAAACTGCAAGACATCCTGCAGATGCCGGAAAGCTTAAAAGTTACCGGTTTACCTCTGTTACCCTGGAGAATGTTAAGGAAAAGTGCACCATATCAACAATTAGTTATTTCTAAAGCAGTAAATGAACTCTGCCTGTTTTATGGCCTTTGTCTTCGCTCGTCCCCCCTGGAGAGAGTCTGCACTCTTCAGAGCCTCCTGCACATTCTCACATACTGCGGGCGCTGGGTGGGTAACTAAAATACAACCCCGTCACGTTGTTCACAGTCAGCCAAAGATATCTCAGCCTTCATTTGCAAGAGCTGTTGATCGGCGCTCACGTGACTCTTTCACAATTGCTCGTTATGTAAGCCGTTCTTGGACGAGTCGCTCGTCGTCGGAAGCCAACTTGGAGCAATTTTTTTTGAGATGTCACACTTTCGGTGTATCGATCTCAACAACCCAGAAAGCGGTGTTCTGTAGACATGATTACGCTATGAATGCATGGCTGAGGGCCCTCTGCACCCCCATTACAGCACGGTCGCTAATCGCTGGCTTAGCTTTCGGCATTTGTTAAACAAACAACTGCCCGGGGTCTGTGGTGCCTGTTTTCATGTGGGGGGTGGAAACAGGAAGTCTCTGTGAAACAGGGAGGGCTTTCTCTGTTCTACGGTAATCTCCAGCAGCCCTCATTAGACTGGTTTGGCAGACCAGCTTTGTCCTTGGTATTACAACATCATGAGACATCATGTGCGTCCAACTCCCCTGCAACTAAAGTATTCACCAACGTACAGGGACTGAACGAAGGCCGCTAATGAGCTCCACCGTAAAGAGGTTTTTTCAGGGATCCTCCTGCGGGCACATGAGGAACCGGTTGAGCACCTTTGAGATGAGCGGAATGTTGGAAAGGCTCGGAGGATCTCTTGGTGGAATAGCATGGGGCTGAAAGGAAAACAAATAAATCCCTTTTTTTCTCCAAACAAGGAAGATATTTTGCTTCCGATGATTTAGGAGATGTACTAAGAAAGACCATGTTAAATTTACTCGATGCTCTGCAAATCACAACACAACGTCAATAGCGTCCACCTGAGTTCCTGAGACTTTACACAGCTCTGCTGGATTCTGGATTCTGATTGGTCAGAAGGTGTTGATTGGTTTCCTATAACAGCAGCCATGACTGCCGCAAATCACAGCTTTATACTAATCCATCATCATTCCTATGGTAACAGCTCAGTGCATGGTGTATGCTCGGTATAAACGGATTTTAAACCTTTATTTAACCTTTATGGAAGGAGTCTCCAGTGTCAGTCAGAGGAAAAGCTGTAAAGATTTTCCATCATGTCCAGGACAGAAGCATAACGAACTTCTAAAGAGGGAATAAAAGCGAGGCTAATCATGGAACTACTGTTTATAGCTGCTATGACACAAGTGAGAACAGGAACTAACTTTTTATGGACGCTCCACAACATGATACATAGCTGTAAGTGGATTAAAAGCACAATTAATGTCATTTATTAATAAATCAAAAACTGTAAAGGTATTCTATTGGTGCAGACCTTCGCCTGTTGAACTGTACCTCACATGACTGCACAACGACCCCTGTTACGTCACCCTCCCCACGCTCTGTGAAAGGGGTTAAAGATCTCTGTTTGCTAATAGGCTGACAGACACGGGGTGGATCGTGTGACTGGCGTTAATGAGTTGTATTTGCTCTGCACTAACACGCTGCTCATTTACCAGTACTCACGGCGCCACCATCCTTAAAGTGCGATAGTGTCAGAACAGCTCAGTGTGAACGTGACCTTCATGAAATTGTGTTTTTTCAGGGCAGGGAACACGCACACATAATACTGCACTAATTTTTCTTTCCCCCGCTGCAAAGAAGACGACGTTCTCCCTCAGTACAACAGACACACTACTGAGAAGATCATTATCTCAGCAGAAGAACGATCTGTCCAGGCGTTCCTGTGTTTAAACAGCTGAGGCCTGAGGCACTGGATCACACAAACTACTCACTCTACACATAATCCACAACCACATGCGTCTCGCTACAGGTCACTTTGAACAATAGATTCAGAGAGAATGGTTTTTCAGATTTATGGTTTAAATTACCGACGCTATCCAAAACAAATGAAAAAACCTACCTGGTCCAACGACTTTAATCTGCATCCAAATGGCTGTCCCAAACCTGAAAAGTTTCTCCTACGGGACTGAATCAGCCCAGAGTATGCCTACTAAAGCTTACACACCCGGCGGGAACAGTTTAATGGAGACCTTAGGCGAGGAAAGCTGCCCTTTTTAACTCTGAAAAAGTTCTCTTAATATGTTGTGCATGTAATGATATCATTACACTGATTACACCGAGACCTCACACTCGCTAGCAACAGCCATGGAGACCAGTTAACTGTATCAGTCTCTTAAAAAGTGCTTTACGCCACAGCGCTCCTGGATCCTTGGAGTTCTTGAATAGTTTTCTGTAACAGCGGTTCTGACAGTAGCGCAGCTCCAAATCACATGCTTACATTTACGTTTCTACAGTGACAGATCATTTTGCTGTGAGGATATTAACGATATCATTGATTTGAGAAAGCGTGCACACTTCTTAAATACCCACGCCGCGTATACACAGCACAAAAAGATGAATGAGCACTTGTGTCGGCTGTTATTTTCTCACAGGGCAGGGTGTGTAGGTGCTCTGTAGGTGGCCTGACCTGACCCCTACGACCTCTGACCTGACCCCTACCTCCCAGCACGCTGATAACGATGGCCTGGGTGTGCTGGACGAGGAGCCCGGCCTTGGCGATGGCGGCCAGGCTCAGGTAGCTGGACATGTTGCGGCTCAGCTCGCGATTCCCCTGCTGCAGGAAGCGCACGGCCACCGGGACGGCCAGCGCCATCATCGGAGCTCGGTTGTAGTTCTGTACACAGTGAAAACATAGCATAACTTTTGGATTATTATTCTGTTATTCATCTTAAAACATATTAATCGGTAATTACTGTGATCAAAGCTAACCTTGAGAGTGTAAAGAGTTAAAATGAACTTTGCTAGCACTGTGATCTAAACAGAAAGAGTTGACTCTTCGTAGCTCTGGACACTTCTGTAAATCAGGGTCACAATCTGTTCTGTAATTTGCATACTGAAACATGATTGGCTCTTGTATTTGATGATGTAATAACCCTTGCTGGTCACTATGCTGTAGATGTTCTACACTTACATTTTCAGTACCAACGCCCTGCTTTTCTTACGAGATGTTGTCAAACCACTGCAGTGTGTTTATAAAACGGTTCAGGGGGACTTTATGAGATTTTGTGAGTCTGGATACAGGCTCAGATTTACTGCAGCACGAGAAGAAGGTCCTGATTTAATGTCCGGGTTTTCCGGGACACAGCAGCCCTGAGCATTGAGAACAGAACATTGCACTGGTCAGCTCTTACACGAGAGGAGAGTATTTATGGGGTCATTATTGTGTTCTTAAACTCTTCTGTTGCTCGGGTTAGTATTTCCACTGCTCTAATAAACCTCAATCATGTCACGAAAAACTCCGTAATTAGATTATTAAGCCGGATCCAGTAAGCTACAGCAGGGGAAAACTGAAATCGCGTTAAATCTGACCAAACTAAGATTTCATTCTTCTCAACTATTCAAAGATAGCGTACATTCTGTATTTTGTTTTTATTCAACATACGAGGACACCATTTTCCATGAATTTCTGATTACATTCAACTAAATGAACACACATGGATTCAGATGAACTAGTTCTGACCAAAACACACTCATGATTACTGAGTATTTACACAGTCATACTCTGGGTGAAATGAACAAATGAATTCCAAAATGGTGAAGGCCACCGATAGGGCTGTGTTTTTAATGTGATGCTCTGGTGCCCCCGAGAGGACACCGTGAGACCTGCACTATTTTGAACTACCTGGTGAGGCATAGAGGGGGTGAATACTTATGCAAGGCACCGTGTTGCTCTCATTTGCTGCTCGGTCTCAGGAATCCAACGGGAAAAGTTCAAAGTGACGGCTGTGTGCAAAATGTAGCTCATTATAAAACCCGCCACTTTAATATCTGCCTTCTGCTCAGATCAAAGACTTCTTCTACAAATAGCTGGAAATATTCATGTGCCTGACTGAACTGTCTAATGAATACTGATCTCCACCATTACCCAGCATGCACCGCTCTCCTCTATTAAGGTCAAATACTCATAAACAGTAAAACAGAGTGGGAGGTATGTGTGTGTCAGTACACACAAGATACACAAGATTTGCTTTATATTCTCTGACAAGAGCTTTGTTGTGCACAAGTAACCTTAACATATCTGTACAGTTTAACTTCAGCTAATAAATGAAATCAAATTGCACAGAAACATGACTGATTAAACTGTTAACTAGGCAAAAAAGTAACATACTCATGATTATAATCGAGCTCTGAGATTTGTAAAAGCAACCGTGGGGATTTTTTCTATGAATGTCTATTGAATATTTTTGTCCCCCAAAGAACAATCCCCTATAATGCTACTTATAAGTACAGAAGCAAATTATTGGAGCATTTCTGTATCGAGACTGCGTGCCGAACACAATAATGCCAGGTTAAAATGTCTCTGCTGCCCTCTAGTGGCCGTCTGTGGTACTTATTAGCTACACTCTAACACACAAGCGAACAGAGCACAAGACAAACAGGTAAGTGCTTTATTCCGGTCTGAGTCCGGGTGCATCCAGAGTCTATCCCTGGAATACTGTGTGTGAGGCAGGAACACACCCTGGATGGGAAAACAATTCATCACAAGGCACCACACGTGCACTTACACACTCCTTCACAACTAGGGGGCAATTCAGCTCGGCCAGTCCACCTGTACACATGATTCTGTCCATTATTGTCCATCTGCTAATCCGTTCATCAGCCCTGAACTTACTCTTTACATTAATATTTCTTTTCATTTCAATAATTCTGTTTTACAGAAATATTAGATTGACATATAGAACAGATTGTGTGCCACAGAATTTCACCACAAAAACATAACTCGGCTATGTGCACCAGAAGTGAGTGCGCTATTTACTATTTCCTAATAAGCAGCGCCTCCATTTATCCTAATTATCCTAATAATCCTGGTTTCTCTTGGTTCAAAAGAGCAAGACTCATGAATTCACAGGTCAAAGTTCATCAAGCAAAAGTATCCTGCGTCATTTCCGCTTCAGTGAGACATCTTTTCTGCTAAGCGCTTTAGCTGAGAAAGCAGAAACGTGCTTTTATGCGTCCTGCATGTCGTAAACGCTATGGCTAAACTGTAAATATTGGCACCTCTGCTAGCGCTGACCTGAAGGATGCAGCTGGTGATGTCCGAGGCGATCTTGGCGTGCGGCGTGTCCTCGTCTTTGCCCTGCGGCTGCAGGTTGTGCTCCAGACAGGACTCCCACAGGGCCACGAGCGCGGAGCCATGCCGCTCCATCGAGCTCGTCTCTCGGATCGCCGTGGTGATGCGAGTAATGCAGATCTCCACCACCGCCTGGTCATTGTCATTAGTCACGTAATCCTGAAACCAGCCAGTTAGCATTGAGAAAAACTAGAACAATCAATACAGATGTATATACAGCAGTGTCAGAGCTCTTACACGTGGTCATGTGATTACACTATTAAATATCAACTCATCGCACATTAACAAAGAAAAATTGATCGAAGGGTTTTCCATCATACTATAATTATTTAACCAACATTTTGAAACAATCAGTTGAAAAAGACAAAGAGTAAATGATCTATGTGTAGCAATAAACGGATAAAAGTACGATGTTTACAAGTAGCAAAGCTCTTACACTTCATAATGTGCTTCTATTAGAAAATAATCAACTTCATGATAAAAGCCCAACTTGCTGTTGATTATTTTCCTACGATAACACGACGTGGGGGCGTTTCTTCCTTACTCGACATCAGATTTAATAGGCGAGGAGATCACAGATGGAATAAGACGGAACGTGTTGGGTTTGCCATTTTCATATTATTCTGCGTGACATCTGAATCCAAACAATGCAAGAGATTGTCCTCTTAATAATAAAATTCCACATGCATTATGTAAAGGTTTTGCAATGGCATGTGGCTTGTTAGAACACGACACTTCACAGATTGAAACTGTCTGAACTCCTGGAATTAGCTCACTTATTTACTGAGCATAGGCATGGTGTAGAGGTCACTGCTGCGGTGAGAAAGACTGACCTTAAGGTTAGACTCTCACACGGAAAGGTAACTAACGCTACTTATCCTTGTCGCTGGCGTCGAAGCATCAATGAGACGTGCTTTGGACCTTTAGCATGTTTCTATTACCTGGAAATGTGTATTTGGACCCTAATTTAGCTTTTAGCATGAAGTTTCAAAAGGTACACAGGTGATCTTTAATATCTAATTATGTACTTTTAAAGGTCTCCTTTCCAGTTGATAAAGGTACAAATAAATGTACTGTTCACTCACAGGATGGCAGGAGATGGTCTTGATCTCCTCCAGCGCCTGTGAGAGACAGTCCTCGATCTCACCGTCATCCAGAGAGAAAAGATCTCCTGCTCGGGACAGGTCCCTCTGACCCAGAACTAGCTGGAAGAGCTGGTGCATGCTGGGATACGCTCAGGCCTGACCAGACCAGCACCTATGCCCTGCGCTGTTGCCACGGTGACCTGACATGCTCCTGGAGGCCTTGATAGAAGCATAAGTATACATGAGGCTTGTTAATAAACTGCCAATTATATGTTTAATCAGTACCTTGGGGATGTTAAATATGCTAATTATGCAATAAACACACAAAAGACATGTCGAGGAATTTTGCAAATGTATGTACTAATGGACATAATGTAAAAAATAGTTTATTAAAACAATAAAAAAAATCTGTGTTGGGTTTAAAAAAATGACAAAACTACAAAAATATGATATTTAAGACTAAATGAAAGGAAGATTAATTTCTAGTAATTCTAGTATACAATTAAAAGTTCACAATATTTTAACATCTAGCTGTTTCTAATTGTTATAAAAAAATACTGATGATGTCTGTTATATGTCATAAAAGTGTAACAGTTTATCAGAATACGCCTTTACATCATCATATCACCCAGCCTAATCTGAACACACTCACACAAGTCGACAGGAAGTTGTGCCATGTGATTTCCAGATCTTCGGAAGAAAAAAAGGTTTCTCATTCTTTTTTTCTTTGAATGATGAGGAGGTCACTTGGAAAGTACGACACTGTTACAGAAATCATATAAATAATTCATTTCAAAACCGTCTGTTTGCTAATTCTATGCTAAAAGTCAACCTTGAAAAATGTTTTAAAAAAGAAGGTATAAATAGCAGCGCAATTGTGGAATCGGTACAAAATCAGCCGAACGTCGTTATCAGTATGAACATAACATTGGAAGAAGGTGGAGTAAATGAGTGTAAGGTTCTGGTGTATCGGACTTCCTGTGAAGGCACAGGATTCAGAGAGAACAACTCCCACGGTCACAGAGTTAAAGCTGTTAATGTGTGATGAGTTAAAGAACCATCAGGAATCTGGGATTCGTTACAGTTTGTCACACCTCACACATACGGAGTTATTGTTTTCAACCTTAAGGTGATTATCACTTACATTGTTATCACTTACATTGGCTGCTACGAACCACTGTTCCTTCACCAGTCTTTTGTTTTCCTCTCTCTTGAGATCAATATATAAAAAAAACAAAGGTGTGAGGGTGGTGCGGTGGTTAGCACTGTCGCCTCACAGCAAGAAGGTCCTGGGTCACCCAGGGTGCCTTTCTGTGTGAAGTTTGCATGTTCTCCCCGTGCATGCGTGGGTTTCCTCCGGGTGCTCCG
>JAQQZR010000037.1:1529370-1545051 GCA_030068235.1 Notoglanidium macrostoma | reverse complement strand
GATAGATAGATAGATAGATAGATAGATAGATAGATAGATAGATAGATAGATAGATAGATAGATAGATAGATGTGTAAATGCCAATGTGTCTCGGCTGTCCACATCTAACCAGATCACCCAAGATGCATTTAAAAACCAGGTGTAAACAGGGCTTATAGGGAGATGGAGTATAGTGAAGGATCTTTTCAAGGATTGTAAGCATGTTGAGCATGGTGGATTGCTCTTATGCTGCTCGTTTGCCTCATTCATTCATATTCAGGAAAATCTTTCTGCAGGTCAGGGCTGCTGTAGTCTAATTTATCTACGATTTGGGAAATTTCATGGCAGACACATGCAAAAATAACTACAGGAGAAAACCTGCATTGGACTGGAATTTAAAAAAACAAACAAACAAACAAAAAAAAAAAACCAGTCATGCACACCTTTACTCTAAACTGTCTGGGATTTTATTTTTTTATTTTTTCTTTCTTTTCTTTTTTTTCAAATATCAGAAATCAGAAACACACACGTGGTTTTTACATTAAGTGTAAGACAAAAGTATGAAAAAAAATAGGTACAATAACGATGTACAACAATACACGGTATTTCACATGTACGACAGAGTTGCTGTGTACAAGTTTGCTCAAAGAAGTGAAGCTGTGTAACCAGCCGTATATTGCTACTGCTCAACAATAGAGAGAGAGAGAGAGAGAGAGACGTGTGAAATGTCAAGGAGATTCAATGTTTCTTCCAACACAAAAGCCACTACTTTACTGTCAGGTTAAGATAAAGTTCCAGAAATATTTGGTCTTACTTGTAAAGTGTTGGGAGCAGCAGCTGCCTTAGAGGCTGATGTACGGTAGCTCTCTCTGGGATCAGGAGGGTCAGGATGCCAGAAGCACTGAAATACTGCCAACCTCATTAGAATAACAATAGCATGTTTGATCTTTTAAACACCAAAAAGGCTGTTTAGCTCAGAGAGAACATGCGAATCGTTTCTGACAGTTTTCTCTGCCACCGCTTTTGAAGGCATCAAAGCGCTTACTGTCCCCCCCCCCCCGAGAGAAAACGTCCAGCTTCACCGAGGCCAGTGTTCCTGCTCGCCTTTGTTTGCTGTGTGAAATGTGGCGAGTGCCTGCGTTAACAGATAAAAGTCCGGTCCGAGAACCACGCCATGTTTTCCCACCATGAAAGCGTTGCACTGCAGACTCTGATGATCAACCGGAGGTTTGTGGACATGGAATGCTGGCAGATCCGACATCTGACGCTGACCTGAACGCAGTCCGTTAAAGTAAAGGTCATGTTAGTGAGTACATAGAAAAAAAGAAAGTCTGAGAAATAAGTAGGTAAGTACCTAGGTATGTGAGAAGGAAATATGAAAGAAAGTATAAAAAGCATGTCAGAAATGCAAGAAAAAGAATGAAAGCAGAAAAGAAATTAAATATGTATGTACAGTAAGTGGGAAATACCGTTTATGTCACCGCCAGCAACGTCATGACCGGTCACAGCACGTTAATCCAGCAGGTCCGATTCCCACGCCCGTGTCAAACGATTAGCGTTAATGATGCTAGGTCACCAGTGGAGTGATTACCATTTTGACATTACCGTTTTGCTCTCATTGCCACAGGACAATGTCGTAGCATAAGAGCTGTAAAGAAACGGTTTTCAGTGTCAGTGGGAATGGACTACACGTAAGTAAGCATGCAGGCAGGCAGGTACGTCATACGATTGGCATAAGTATGTTATTAAGTAAGCAACTAAGTAAGTACATAAGTAACAAAGTAAGACATAAAGGAATAAAAAAAAATTACGTATGTTAGAAAGTACGTAGATGTGTAAATAAGACAGTAATTTAGTGCGTGAGTAAATGAGTAATTAACTATCAAGTAGCTGTGTAAAAAAGGTACATAAGAAAGAAAGGAAGAAAGTGACACAATAGCAGCATGCATAAAAAGGAAGTTGTATAACAGGAAATGCTTTTAATGTATAAACATCCCTGGAATTGACTTACCTGGACATGATTTAGGATCCGTTCAGTGAGGCTTCAATCATTCTTTCCGCCAAGCAAACAAAAAGAACGAAAGTGATTCATTCACGGCGATGACTAAGCTTTTTAATCTGCGAGTCTGAGGTCAGACGGAGCTCCTGGGGTGAGACCGAAAAAGAAGCATCGTGAAACATGAACGCATTCCTACTCAGAGAACATCGTTTCAGAAAACGAGCTCCTGGATTATTACAACCCGAGCTTTTTTCTGTTGTCCAAATGAATTCCGTCATGATGACAGTGCAGTCCTGCGAGGAGCGCTCTGCGTTCACCAGACGCAGTTTCATTTCCACTCTTCCACTGGACCAGCTCTGAAATCTTTTTTTTTTTCATTAGGTGAATGTCTGACCATGACCTAGAATGTAGGACGTGCCATTGTTCAGGACAGGCGCTCCATTCAGTCGGCGTGTATTCACATCTACAGGAGGCTTATGGAGCTTCATGTGTCACAGGTTTCATAATACCATGTCACTACGGAACGAGGGGCCTTTATCTCCCAAACAGGCTTCAGACCAGACATTTTTATCACGCCAAGATGACAAAGAGGAGCAGGTCATCACGCCAGCTGAAAAAAGGATCTTTTCCATAACTGCCCGTTAAATGTCAGAGTAGTTAGGGTTTTTTTTTTTTTTTTTTTTCAGATCTGCAAAAAGCCTTGGGGAAATATCAAAGAGACTTCTAAAGGGAAGAGTTAGGCTAAAATTCTTTGAATATCAAACACCCAACTGGCAGCTAGCACGTTTTAAGCTTAATTATCTCTTTAATATGATCTCAAATGAATTAAGGCTGCAGGTGAAGATGCGAGACCCTGCTGTATGACTGACTGAGCCGTATAAAATGTTTCTCCCTGATTATATAGTGATGATTGTGTTTCCTTTTCGTTGCTGTCAGTCACTGAAGGCTAACTCATGACAGCGTAACAGCATTCATTCCTCACTTTCTGCTCCAGTTTACGTGGCCATGAACTCAGCGTTTGTGCCTTAGAGAGTTTGTCTACAGCAAAAAAGTTATTTTATTTATTTTATTTTAACTTAAGAGTATTGTGTGTGTGATCTGACAGAATAAATGTTCTACTCGTCACTGATGGTCTATCCTAATTACTGTGAAAGAAAAAACACATGGATGATGTGGATAAAGGCTGTCAATCACGTCTTTCCCATGTGTAGCCACGCCTTCTTACAGTTTAGAAGGATAACCTTTGAAAAACTAATGTCTTGGCGGGAAGGTGCATATATCAAAAGCTAATTGTTCAATTTTGACAGAGACAGATAAGAAAAGTGACATGGAATATAGACTGTTTGGTCACTGAAGCACATGGAGATGGGGTGGGGCTAAAATTGTCCTGCAGCCAGCCAGCAGGGGCACTAGACCTGTGGTGGCGTCACATTTCTGAGACATCACGCAGTCCATGGTTGTTTTTTTTTACAGTCATTAGTCTATCCTCTACAAAGTGCACTTAATTTACAGAAACATGTATGATATTTCATACGTAATGTTCTAAAATGGTCTGGTTTTGAGTCTCAGTCAGGCCATCTGATCTGCATGGATGACCCAGATGTGCATGAGATCACCATCACACAGCCCTTGATGAACAAGGAAAAGATGCCTCTAAGTATCCCTACAAAAACTCTATCTCTCGGTGTGGTTTTTAATCGTTCCACCTTTTCATCTGCTCATCCCATCTAATATTTATCCTCTTCCATGTGATGTGTGAAGTAAGACTGCGTGAAGCTTCTTCTCATCCAGAGGAGCCTTTTTTCATTACAGAACATTATCTTCTTTGAGACAGACCTATTATTACAAACTTAATTAAGACCTTCTTTCTTTTTTTTTCATGCCACCGGTTTTATTTCCACCTCAAGAACGTGTAAAATGATATTAGCTCCCTGCAACAAGGCCTTCCAGGCTCTATAATAGGATTAGATCCTCCTGTAAGGGTTGCCAGGTTGATGCATGCATTATTCAGCAGCACAGTGCTTCAAAGGTGTGAAAAAACTCCTACTAATGATCAGTGTCTCTTAAACAGGTCACCTACAGCAGCGCTGGCTTCACAAACACACCCCGAACAGCAGCAATGTGCAGGTTTCTGTCAGTTATAAAGGGTTTGACATTTAGATGCCGACTTTCATCAGGAAGATACAGGAGCATGCTGTGTCCTGACTTCTGGTTCATTTTATAAGCTGGTAAAGAAGGCAGATTTTGGCAGACTATATTATCTCTCATTGCAATCATTGAAATTGCCATAATAGTTAACAGCTATAACATAAATTTGCAAGCACAGCTCAGTGACTAATGCCAGTTGGACGCAAAAGCATCACTTTCACTGCATATTCTGAAGAAAATAACCAAGAGTTCAACAATCCACATAACATTTGTATAAATCTTTAAGCATAAGAAGAACGCCGTTCCAGGATTCAATTCTTATATATTCTTTAATGTTGCTCTTATTTGTTGTTCCTCTACGTTGTTCCGCTCGTTGTCAGGTTGAAAGTCCAAAATCTCCCATCCTGTAATTTTACGCGAGGAAAATAGCAGCTATTGGTGGATTATCAGAATGATCTCATAGTGATTTAGCAGTGGAAGTTTAGGGATGAATTCCAATGGCCAGAAGCGATGGCATTTACAGGCACCTCAGGATGAGACTGTACCTTCAGAAAACAACTTTAAATGCAAAGGAGGGCAGTGATCTCTGCACAGAGCTTTAACTTGCACGCAGCTCCACACTCCGACAGCACGGGATGATGCATTACTTCCCCCCGAGGAAAGCACATGTGTTTTCATAGATGCTGAACAGGAATCGCAGCCGCAGTGAATTCTGAGAGCTTTTCTCACACCGCAGCGTTTCATTTGTCTTCTGCGGGGGTGCAGACGATGCGTCCCAGAGATGCCATAAGAATGGAAAGGAATTCATAACAGGCTTCACATGGCTTAACCTTGGAGTGTACCAAACATTTGGATAACAGAACAATGATACCGCAATTAGATGAGCGTTTATAAGTGGACCTGAGTGGACTTCCGACCTTCAGCAGACACACACTGATTAGTTTCAATCAAGATAATTAATGTTCAGCTCATAGGTGGATAAAGAATAAAGAATTCTCCAGTCATGTGCTACAGACATCATGTATGTTTGGCTTTAATAATCGTGGCCTTGCATTGACACAGCTTTGCGCAATTATTTAGGCAATCAAGGAAAGCATCCTTACTGAAGCTCAGACCTGAATTTCATTATGACAGATCTTTTCTTCCTTTACCTCTCTCTATCTCTCTCTCTCTCTCTCTCTCTCTATTTGGCAGAAATGGTTTAGTCCTTTCAGATCCTGGTGGCCTGACCGAGTGCTACATAACACCATAGAAACACACACACACCCTGGATAAATAGTTATTATTGAATTAGGTGTCAGTGAGGGTTAAGGGGGACGTGACTAAACACGCAGAGAGACACACACACACAGTGCAGGGAACAGCACACCTAGGAAAAGACAGATTAATTTACACTCTGATAAAGTGTGATTCTTTTTTTATGATGAAGGCCTATTAATAGAGGTATTGCTGTAGGACAACTTTTGTGTGAATCCTTTAAACAAGAGCTGATAGTATGAAAAGACATTAACTCAGGTTTAAAACAATTATATGATTCGTGATGGAGCGCACTGAACACAGTTAAACATAATAATGTGCATGTTAACATAGTTATTACGTGATTCCTGTTTAACCCAAGATGTTACACATTCAGTGTATTTTTCTGCACTTACAAATAGTCCTAACTGAATGAGTGGCTGAAGGCAGTTGGATCACTGAATGTCATTCGACCTTGCACGCACTCATGGTCTGACAAAGAGGAGAGTTATAGTTCTATTCCTACTCCAAAGATACGTGAATTTCTGCCATCTCTTAAAAGTCTATAATAATCAATAATCAATCTCAGACACTCAACATTATTTAAGAACTCATACAAGATGATTAACAAATATCAACAGGAATGTTCCAGGGATATTCGAAGTATGGATTTACCAACAAAGTATTTTTCCAAACATCCTGTGGCCACTGCTCCTCGTTGAGTGCAGGGTGCTGGAGTAATGAGAGCCAATCGAACCTACCATCAAGCATAGGCTGACAGGAAGTGGAGAACAGAGGCTACAGAGGAATGGACCAACTCATAGTAATGGCCACTGTAATCTGGTGGACCAGAGTACTTGGAACATTGATGAATATCAGGGGGAAAGTGCCAACAACTGTTCAAAATGATGTAAAAGCCACCATGGAGATGGAAAAGATCCAGCAGAGCACTGAGGAGAACACAGCAAGGAGCCTGGACATGATGGGAAGGAGCATGCTGTTGGGAAGAACATCAAATGGCCTGGACTTAGTCCATACTGTTCTCCTCAGACTTTCAAATTTACCCTGATGGGACTATACACCACCATGACCCCTTCAAGCACATCCTGAGCAGCTATCCAAAGGTGGTTGTGGAATTCCGATATCAGGAGCAAGTAGAGCCTCTGCAGAACCTCTGCATCACAGGAAAAGTCCAACACCAGTAAATGAGCCTGAGGGAACCACATGGATCTGTGGGAAATCTTTGCACAAGCTGGGGCCTGATCAATCTTCGCTGGGTTTAAAGAACTAAAAACATCTCCCAAGATCATCCAAGTTACATGATTGATGGTCTACCCTCATTAGATGTATCACTAGAACTGAGTGGAAATGTCAGCTGGGAGGGTTTAGATTCCTCCAGACTATCACCGCCTGTCATTAAAGAACTCCTTCAACCCTCGAGTCCAGACAGTCAATACCGAATCAATGACAGTGCTAATTTATCAATTAGCTTCATTAGGCTCTTTAAATAAACACATGCCCCTCTCTGGGGTCTATGCTCCACTCTCAGATGAGCAGCAGGGACCTGCATGGTAAATGTTCAGTAATCAGCAGTGATCTGCGATGTAACTGGACTAAAACAAGAAAATTGATCTGTTTAATTTCAGCAAATTTGTTGCCAAAGGTTTACATAATCTTAGAATTGCATGAATGTTTCATGAGACACCAGTTCCCTCAAGGCTTGTAATGTACACGGTGCAATGAAGTATATTAAAGTGCGTGATGCTTTAGGTTGCTCCAGGTTAAGCGAGATCTCCATCAGTGCCGGAGGTTTCATCTCAGGAGAAAACATTTTATAAAGCGTGCTGTCACCTGAAGCTGTCACGCTGCTCTTCAGTCCTGCGTCAGACATCCACAGAGATCGCACTTTCTCAGAGCGCTCGTTCACACGGCAGAAACAGTTTCTAGAAATAGTTTATTCTGCAAAACTTTCCTCACTTTCAGGGAGCAAAAGGTAAGACATGTGAAAAGGCAACCTTCAGCTTTTCCTGTAGCTCCTGTGAAGATCTATTTTTCTACTCATATGTTCTACTCATTAGAAAGTTCCAATTCCCCTTTACATGAATCCATTTTGAAATCCCAGCTGAGGCTTCAACAGTATCAGGAACACAACAGGAACCAAACATGGACGCAGATTTACTGTCTGTGACCCATTTTGTAGCTGTGACTGTTTCACAGAATCACATCTTAAAAAAAAAAAACAACCTATAAAACAAAACAAAACAAAAAAGATGCTAACGGACTTTTGTGATAGAAGATACACTGAGCAACTGGAGAGATTTAGTCTGTCTAGTATAAATACTGTCTATTCATTCAACCTTTAAGTTACTCTAATAAAACAGCTTTTAATATTGATATGTCAATGTAAACTCATTATTCTACATACTCTGTTACAATCAATCTTGTACATAAGGATGAAAAAGAAGCATTTGAACATCTCAGGAACAGCAGGGTTGGCTCCATGGCCCAGCTTCTGATGGAGGTGTTCAGTGAAATGTTATAGCCGATGTCAGAACAGCGATGATGGGTAATAAAGCTGTATCGTGAACTTAAAAACATCACCTCTCAGAATGACATCCTGCCTTTGCTTTATGAGTTAGATTTTTGAGAATTTGAATTTGGGAGATCAGAACAAGCTCTATGTTTAAATATTCTTCTAAAATTAACCAAAAGAAATGATGAATAGAAAATGCCTTGGTGGGTGGGGTGTATGTTTTTAAAGAAAAAGAGAAATAATTCATCCGGACAGACATGAACAGATGGAAGTGTTGCCAAATGGGACAGCAAGAACAACATGGCCTTGCTGTTCATTAGCGCCGCATAGCAAATGTGGCTCGTTCACAATGAAAGAGGTAAAACACCGCAATGGTGCACGTTAGCTTTTGTTTCACACACAAAGACTTGAATGCTGTTCATGTTGAGACATAGAATAATAAAAAGAGGGCTGAAAGGTTTCTTTTCATTGTGAATTTTAAAGAAGCACATATCTGTGGATGGATTTTCTCTCCGATTTGTTAAGATGTTAATTCTAAGTACACCAAAAATTGGCTTTAGCTACAACAGACGGTTTTGGCATACCAGTGTGACTTTAGTAATAAAGCTTTTTTTACGCAGTGTGGTAATATTCTATTTAATAACAACAATAGTTCTTTTAAGAGACAAAGCACGGATTGCGCATTGGACCACGTCCATCTGAATGTAAATGAAACTCGAATCAGATTGTGACTCAGCTCTATGTTGCTGACACACTGTTTGTGACCACATGGATTGACCACATGGGGCAAAAGATAACACCAGCAGGAGTGCTAAGTATTTCTCCTGCTACGAGTGACAAAATGAATGAGGTTCCTCTTTAAAGCGCTACCTCCCCAGAGAAGGTCATGGCAGAGCGATAAGGCAGAAGTGTGTCCTATAGAGAGGAAGTGAAACTCAGTGGATAGGCACATCAGATGGAAGGATTAGAGAAGAGACAGCAGATGCACAAATCCTGTCTTTGATGTCACTCATCCTCTTGCGTATCCTGAATGGATCCTATTACCTGCGCTCCAGTAACCCAAGCCCCTCTTGCCTTGATAAATAAAGCATTTATTTGGAAGATGAAGGACTACAATTCAGCAAAACCAAGGAAGACTGAGGAATCTAGCAGGGAGAACAAATCAATAAAAAAGTTGATATATGCTGGTTATTGTGTTCACCTCCTCCTGCCTTAAAGGAAATCATTAGTTGTCACTATAGTTAGGATACTGTAAAACGATTAGCATATAATGTATGACAAAACTACATCATTATACTTTGTTTCAAAATCCATTTCTCCTCTTTCATGGTGCTTGTGGTTGTAACAGTTTAAGAAGATCAAGCCAGACATTGCTGTCCCCAGCCACAGACTCCAGCTCCTCCTTGGTACCCAAAATGTTCTCAAGCCGGCTGTGAGACCTAATGTCTCCAGCAGGTTCTGGACCTGCCATGGAGTCCCTGTCCAATGGGACATGCCTGTTACAGCACTACCAGGAGCTGAGCAGGGGCATCCTTGTAAGCTCCCAAAGCCACCTAAACCAGTGGTCACCAACCTTGTTTTTGGAGATCTACCTGTCTGAAGATCTTTGATCCAACCTGACCATCTAATCTCTAACTTAAAAATTCTTGATCAACTAAAGGATGTTAGATTTTGCTTGGAGATAAAACTTGCAGGAAGGTAGATCTCCAGGAACACTGACCACTGACCTAAACGGTCTACTCTTGACTTGGAGGAACAGTGGCTTTACTCCTGGATAATCAAGATCTATACTGTATAACAGGTTGTAAGCCCAGCAACCCTGCAGAGGAAGCTCATTTCTCCTTGAAAAAACACACAAACCTCCTGTTCTGTGTTGTTAAAACGACTGACCTTGGACTATTATTTTGAGCCAGATCATGTCAGAAAAACAGCACCACTTTAGTCTGTCAGACTCACCACAAGCCGGGATTGCAGCAGCAGAGTTCTCTGCATTTTAAATGTGATGTTCTGAAGGACTTCAGATTTTTCTTTCTGGGTGACAGATACAAATATCTGTGCGCCTTTGTGTTCAAATAATCTGAAAAGTCAACGCTTCTAAGATCTGAGCAGTAAAGGAGAGCTCTGCAGTAGCCAAAGAACCTTTAAGAAAAAGTGAATAAAAGCCTGAAGGCTTAAAACATGAGATGGAGCAGGGGGAAATGTGCTACCTACATGTGATGTCTACAGCATGCTGGAAGGGGTACATCTGTTTGTTTTTTTTGTTTTTTTTTGCAGTATTGAAGAGTTTCCTGAAAACGCTAAAACATGAACATAATTATTTAGCCACAGGGCAAGCAGTTATCCGTAATGTATGTGTTGATGCAAATCTGCATCCCCTTAATGACAGCCCAGGAGGATCATTGAATTATTACTCAATAAATAATCATCATGAACGCCCACTTTGAGTAATATGAGACAACCTAAGGGTTGTGTTACATTTGAGAAATTGAGGTTGGTGTGGATGATTTTTCCCAGCATGCTTTGCTTCTCTAACAAACCACAGCCAATAGACAGAAAACATGGAAACACTGTCCCACCCTGAAGATAGAGCAAGGCTCCTGCCATCTGCCATGTGCATAAATGACAAGAATTATTCATTCATTCATGTTTGGAAACTGATTTATACTGGTCAAGGTCATGTTGGATTCAGATCCTATCCTGAGAACAGTGGGTAGGACACATATTAACACACTCCTTTGCACCTATGGGCTAGCCCATCTACCGACCAATTAGAACCTGGAAACAAGCTGAGCTCAGGAGTGATCAGTTCTGCATTCAAGAAGGAATGCAAGGATGTTAGCCACTAAGACAAAAAGAAACATCGTGTTTACTATCAATATCAAATAATTAATTGTTATAGTAACGGCTTGTATTAACAGGACACATTAACAGAACACTTTTTTTTTTTAACAAATGTGTTTTTAAAAAATATATTTTAGGCATACCTAAAATGCCTTATCTATTCATCACCTCCATATCCATCGCTGAATATTAATAGGGGAAAACGCAGTATGGTTCAGTGTGAGATTTTGGCCAGTACAGCTAAACTACACCTCCGATTCACACCGGCTGAGTCATGAGAGTTCTGAATCACTCAGTTCTAGAGACACACTGCTTCAGCAAACACACCGACTCACAATATGTCCACCTCCATCTGGAGAGTTTGAGAAGACTCGGAAAACTTTAATAGGTTGTATTTTTTTTAAACAAAACTCAGCATAGGGCATAGTTCAAATGCCACTGAGCAGTCCATAGTGTTGATCTGCAGTGGAAATTCTTTATAAACTTTCTTAAAGTGTGAATTTAGTACACTCTGTTCTTATTCAATTTCACAAACTTCTTTGATAGTCTTCGTTCTGTTTCCATACCAGATAAAACTGCTATTTGCAAATGTCAGTGACTCATATACAGTAGGACTCGCGTCACTGTAGTTCACTGATGATATCACATTTCTTCAAGTTAAGATTTCTATAAGATGAGCTGTACAGTTCTTCATGCTGTGATGAGTAAGGGATCTGAATAACTTCAGACCTAGTGCTCGCATCCCGACTGTTGAAGTTCCTTGTAAGACTTTTTCAAGTCTCTCGGCCACTTCAGGAAACGTGGGAATGGCACCGTGATCTTGTGTTCTTGCCAAGAGATTGCAGGATGTGCACTTGTCAGTAGTGGAATCCCAGGGCTATGGGATAGTCAAGAGATGACATAATGAGCAGAGAGATCCTCTCAGCACTAGTTTCTAGACAAAGGAGGGTGTTGCAATGAGTGATCTGCTGTCCAAGGATTATACATTCATTCTGAGGTAGTGTCTCAGTCTGTGTCAGGATCTATTAAGTTCCCAGCTGCCATGCAGTCGATGAGTGCTGAAATAACAAGCATAGCGTCTATATGATGCAACTTAACAACAATAATATATGGTCTGGTAGAGAGAAGTTGGAACACATTCACTAGATTATCTCGCTGGTCAGTGAGCTGAACACTTCCCACCTGAACAAGCTTCTCCTGTGCTGGGGCATATGGGACACAATAGGTGCTTTCTGACTGGAGGAACTTTTTTGTGTCTGCAGGGCAGGAACTGAGGATGATCATATTTGAGGAACTTTTTTAGCTCCTACTTCAGAGCAGGTACTCTCTCAGCACAAGAGGAACCATAAGTGATGTACGCTTGATTGGTCAAACACGTGAAACTATGCACACTGGAAACCACCGTTTTTAAAAATCCATGTAAAATGTTAGCAATGCAAACAAACAAACTCTTAACATTAGCGTAAAAAAAATGGACCAGGCTTTATACAGCCTATATGCGACGGAGGAAATACAGTGCAACTTTGATGTGCCTAAGAGATATAAAAAGCTTAATTAAACTAAATGTTCTTGTTCATGTACGTGTACATGTTTTTTTTAGCTATCATATAAAAAAGTTATAAAATAATAATGTACACTATAATGTTGGGTAAAGATATTTTAAGCAATTATTTTTCACCATGCATGTGCTCTTTATAATGTAAATTAAGCAATTTACTGTCAGCATGGAACACTTCCTGGTCTTCCCCATTATATGGCCCAATGGAATGATCGGTTTCTATAGAAACATGACGGAAACACGACAACACGGAAGTGGACAGGAAAGTGTAAATCCTAATTGCTAGTTTACTCTTTTCATAGAAACACAAGGACTCTGGTGGACAAGACGCACATTCATAATTTAAGAAACAACAAACTGGTGACATCGCTATAGCAACCATCAGCAGGCTTACGTTGCTTCCGTGCTCCTTCTGGTGGTGCAAATGCAAACAGAAAGAAAAAACGCCTTGAAGGTGCCTATTTGTTGGGGGAGCTCCCCAGGGGGTAGTTCCACTTAATGAGTCCCTGGAACTGTTTGGTCTGAAAGTACCTTATGTGATAAGGGGCGTCGCCTCCCCACAGTAAAAAGGCTGTTTTATCGGTGCATCTGACATTAAGGGCAAATTCCCATCCCTGCACTAGCAACTTGTTTAGATGAATTGCTAAATCTATGTGGCCGTCTAAGGTGGAATGACTCTACATCTCTACAGGCCAGCTCTATAACAACATCCCTTCTGAGTCCTTGATGGAAAGCAGCAGCTAGAACGGTTTCATTACAACCACTGCCAGCAGCTAATGCGCACTTAGATGAACAATGATACTGTGGAAAAAGAGACGCAACATGGTCATAAGACCATACAACCTCTCCTCAACTATTCTGAATGCTTATAGTGCAATTCACAGTGAGCAACGATCTTGTCAGTGGACTTCTTGGAAGAAGAACTATAACAAACATTGGAAGAGAAGATCCTGACTCTAAGAAGCCCAGCTAATAATCGTTGGTTCCCAGAACGTTCTGGGAATATTATTTTTGGTTATGGGAACCTTCGCTGAAGGCTTGTTTGGTTGTCCTATGGTTTGCCAGGAACGTTTTTTAAATGTAAATATAACCTTAGTTTTTGGTTGCATGTTTTGGTTTATGGAACGTTCTCTCAATGTTCTCCTAACATTGTAATGTGGGAACCGTTGCAGAACGTTCCCCATTTGGTTGTGTTAATGTTCCCCAACACTAACCTGGAGAGAACGTTCTCTAAACATTTGCAGAAGGTTTTTGTAAAACTAACCGTAGGAGAACCATTCTGTTGAATGTTCTGTGATTGCTGGGAGGGTTCCTGTCATACTTATTAGGTTGAGCTTTGAACAGGTGGTCTCGGGTGACCGCTGTAGATGACGCTGAATAAAGATAACACTTGCTGCTGGAGTCGTTTAGACAGTTGTCAGATGTGGTATGTATAGCAGAGAGCTGCTGTTGTTGATCTCTGACAGCCCGCCCCATGAGCGCACACGGCCTATTTCAACCCATGCTATCTTGCTGCATCCATGGTAACAGGGAGGACTTCTGTCACGAATGCGCAGATGTGAGATATGCAAGTGCAGGATAGAGTTTATTAAAGATACAGGTACACTGATCAAAACCAAAGGGCAAGACAACATGCAAGAAATAGAACCAAGTGTAAATGATGTGCAGGTGATGTGCAACCAGATTACTCAGGACAAACCAAAAGAGCACGAAAAAGTGAAAAGTAAACCAGAATATACCGACCCAAGACATAAGGCTCACTAGCATCACACGATGATAAGTATAAGATTGGTTGTTTTGTCTTTGATTGGTTGCGGTTGTGATTATGACCTGAAGTCAGGTGACCTTGACTTTTTGTCAAGTTTACTGAGAGTTATTCAGCAATAGTTGTTGGGTTTTTTTGGTTGCTTTGCTTGACCTGACAGGCGAGCGTTAATCAAACATAACTCTCATCACTTGGCTGAAATCCAACCATCTTTTATTTTTTATTCGTGTAAGTGTTGGCCTGGATACAGCTGAGCATCCACAAACCCCCTCACTCCGTCTCACTCTCCATCATCGACTGCTTCTGATTTTCTTTTTTTTTGTTGTAAGTACGCTGCAAATGTTGAATTCATATATTGTCTGTTCGGTGATCATCTTTAATAAATCAGCGCATTTATTACATGCACTTAGACAGAGATTAAGTGGCACATTATTGTGAACGGTTCAATGCTCATGTGCAGACAGTTTAAAGTACACAGGATTTATGAGAGCAGCACAATGAGTTGTAACCCGAATCACTTACTCCTCATTAAAGCTTTTACCAGGATGGACATATCAGCCGTGTGAGTCATGCATACAGGAGCAGGGTCTGGTGTAATAGGCAGATCTTTTTATTCAGACTGTAGGCTACTGGTGCCCTTTCATGAAAGCATCCTTTTAATAATGTCCTTGCGATACGATAATGGGAGTATGAGCAAGCTCAATCAGCAATTAATGTCACAACCGTACATTCAGCTAGAGATAGCACAAAGACTACGAATACAGAGATTCACTGCTGCGTAAAATATATAAATTGACCAAGCACTGGGAATGCATTAACAATACCAAGAGATACAAAAATACAAGATGTGTCATGGCTGCTTTTAGCACATAAAAGAGTGCCATTACTTAGTGACAGAAAGATTTTGTAAGGATTGCTGGGGGAAAAAAAGTAGCAGCAGGTCATGTGGTCCTTTTTCATATCTGAGCGTTCAGGCACTCGGCTTTTGATCTTGCAATGCTTTTCATCTGTCTCCTGCCAGCTCTTTTTTTCAAAAGTGTAAATACACAATATGGCTTTCCTTTAAAGAAAAAAAAGACCAAAGAGAAAGGAGGGTAAGAATGTATTGGACTGGGTTTTCGTTTCCTTTTTTTGTAGTATGGATTAAATGATTAAGATCTGCTCCTTGATCTGCACTGCTTTTTTGTAAGATGTTGGCGAACCAGTTCAGAGCTCATTACTGCAGGCCCGAGTGATGCTTCCTTCCATCCAAAAGCCTCTGTGCCACCTTTCACCCCTTTTCTTTTCCAAAAGAAGGGAGCACGAATGAGTTCATGACCTCCGGAGAGAGAAATGTTGACCAGCCTTTCTGCGAATACGTACGTCAGTGCTAAAGGCTGAACATAGTAGAATTACAGATGACATAAAAAGTGTGTCAGTCTGTGTTCTGTAGCTTGAGCTATATAATGTATAATGCACGTGATAGTGGTGGAAATTAGCTTTTTTAGATGAGCAACTCGGTGGCACGGTGGTGCGGTGGTTAGCACTGTCGCCTCATAGCAAGACAGTCCTGGGTTCGATCCCCGGGTCACCCAGGGTGCCTTTCTGTGCGGAGTTTGCATGTTCTCCCCGTGCATGCGTGG